>CAUYLG010056110.1:0-13071 GCA_963573385.1 Cacajao melanocephalus | reverse complement strand
TGTGACATGGTAAAAAGCCCCATAAAACTGCATACCTCAACCATACCTTGGCTTTCTGTTTAAACTGCTCTCTGTAACCCGTAATGTGACAAGCAAGCAGTCCAAACCCAGGCCATCTTGGCCCCTGAGACTTGTAATTTCCACCCTACCCAGAAAATGTGTAAACAAATGCTTATTTTGACTTTTGTTAACCGCTTAAGTAACAATCAGAATGTCAAAAGTCCCCTGGCCCTCCGAATGTCAGAAGCTCCTCTGCCTCTTACCCTCATCTCCGCCCAGAAGGTGATTTACAGAATTCACTAGCCCTCAGAATGTCTGAAGCTCCTCACCCCCACCCCTACCCATCACGCTCACCCCGAGTTGGTTTTAGGGGTATAAAAGGTCCTGACACCCTCCTTTTCGGGGCCACGGGTTGGAGAGACGTGAGTCCTCCGTGGTCGCCGGCAATAAAGACCCTGCAATTTGGCCTACTTTTGTCTTGGTGTTGACTTTCCATGCTCGGTTCAGTACAACACTTGGATTACAGGCGTGAGCCACCGCACAAGGCCCAACAATTTTTTTAAAATGTCATTTGTTTCTTCTGCTCCTCTCTGCCAAAATAATTTGGACAGCCTTTTCTAAGTTTCCCATGACTTCTGTGTAAGATTGTTGGATATAGCAAATAAAAGTACAGTATGCCCAGGTAAATTTTAATTTCAGATGATAAATGAATAAATTTTTAGTATAAGTACATTCCAACTATTCCATGGAAGATAAGGATATTTTATCTGATCACCCTACTTTTGTGTCAAGTTAAAATTATTAGCAAAACTGCTTCCATTTTCTGGAAGTACACACTGAACTCTACTAGTGATGCAGGAGAATAGAGTCTGGAGGCAGGGAACCTAAAGCCGTTTCACACCGACTTCCTAGAGCCATTTGGAAAGGAAAACCCTGACTTTCCACTCATAAGTAACAAAAAGCCCAGAGGCTACTCCCTTTGCAAATCCCCACCTTTTCCTTGGGCAGCTGGAAAACTGAAAATACCTCTGACTGGTTGCTTTCTGCAACTAATCTGATGTTTCCATAGAGTGTAATTTTGTAACTTCACTTGATTACAAGGCCAAGATTGCAGGGCCAAGTCTTCATTTGCATGGAAATGCAACTTTGTAACTTCACTTTAGCCTCTGATTGCAGGCCACCACTTCATTTACATAGAGTAAGTGGCCAATGGGAAACCTCTAGGGGTTATTTGGACCCGAGGAGATTCTGCATCTGGGGCCCTTGAGCTGCTGCTACTCGGCCAGCTCTTACACTGTGGAATGTACTTTGATTTTCAATAGATCTCTGCTTTCCTTGCTTCATTCTTTCCTTGCTTTGCTGTGCGTTTTGTCCAATTCTGTTCAAAATGCCAAGAACCTGGACAACTTGCCATCAAGACCCTCTACTGGTAACATATTTTGGTGAGCCAGGTAGGAGGGAAGCCCAAAGTTTGGGATTTATTTTTCTCCTTTCTTCTTTTCCTCTCTACTATGTACATAGAGGGAAATCTTTCTCTCTTTTCCAACTCGTGACCCTCGGTGAACAGCACCTATGCACGGAGACAACTGCAAGTTTCTGGCTGGGGCCACTCTCTGGTGAAATTGAAAGTCTTCCACGTGAAAGCACCTGACCAACACCGCAGGGTTCGTTCGGGTGAGGGACCTGAGTCCTTTTTTTTTTTTTTGTGAGGGGGTTGGTATTTTTAGTAGAGACGGGGTATCACCATGTTGACCAGGATGGTCTTGATCTCCTGAGCCTGTGATCCACTCGCCTCGGCCTCCCAAAGTGCTGGGATTAAAGGCATGAGCCACTGCGCCTGACCTTGTTTTTGTTTTTCTAAGTTCTATTCCTTTTCTCCTTTTTCTGATTTTCCTTTTTTTCTTTTTCAGTCTTTCAGTTGCTGTTTTCTAGTAGCTCCTTGGCAATTGACGGGAACTGGTGGGGGCGACTCTTTCGTGTTGTCTGAAGGCCAAGGAGTGAACAGGGATGGCAGCCCTGCCTGGAAGAGGGAAATTCTATTTTCTCTCCTTTCAAGTTATAGTCCCTGATCCCTACATGTGATGGAGTTGGCAGCGGAAGCTCATCCTGGGCGAACTCACACACATTTAAGGCAACTTAAGCCTTCTTTTATTATGCTAAATGCTTACCTTTACCTACTTATCTGGGTAAAGGACAGACTAGCTGTGCAAAAAAAGGTTATACAAGTCAGAGGGTATGGGCATGTCGTAGGCGGTCTGTGTGGGGCATGGGGTGTGTGGGGAGGAAATTCATGAAAGGGAATTTATTATTGCCTAAATTTAAAGGGTTACATTTAAAGGGCTAAAGGGTTGCTTTAAGTGGGATAGAAAAACCTTAGGGAAAGTTCATAGACGGTCCTCAGTGGTGGAGGGAACCATTCCAAAGCAGTGCCAGCCCCATCTGAGGTCAGAGACATCTGACAGACTAAATCAGGGTCCTAAAGTGGGGATGCCCCTGGGGACCCCAGTCTGGATCCAGAATTTTTTCAGGGGGATGCCCTGAGTAAAATTTGGGTCACCTAATGGACCCTCCACTTTTCAAAGTCCTCCTCTCTTTTCCAGACCACTGTGGCAACTCTCTGTTCCTCCTGATTCCACTATGAGCAATGCTACACCCATTCCACCAGATGTGCTGCTTGGCTACATCCTCCACCATTGGAATCAATTTGACCCTGAAAATCTAAAGGGAAAACATATAATTTTTTTCTACAATACCATTTGGCCCCATTATGAGCTCCCCAGCCCCCAACAATGGGCAGACAATGGTAGCCTTAACTATGACACCATCCTGCAATTAGACCTACTTTGCAAGAGGCAGGAATAATAGTCAGAAATCCCATATGTACAGGTTTTCATGCTCCAATAGCAAAAAACCTAACAATCTGCAAAACTCCCAGAACCCACCCCCACAAAGGAAAGTACTAAGGCAGAACTAGATATTATAGATGACCCCCTTTAACAAGGGCCAGCTGTCTCTCAGGGTGAACAGGAACTGCCCCCATATAGCCCCTTGCCAAGTGCTCCTGAGGCTAAAACCCAGGAGCAAACACCAGGGACCTTACTAAATCCCCCTCACACTCGGAGGGGAACACCATATTCAATTCTCTCTCCAGCCCTGCTACCTCCTAGGAAAGTAGCAGGAGCCAAGGGGCCAGTCCTCTTGCAGGCTCCCTTCTCTATAACTGACATACAATGTAAGGAAAAGCTAGGAAGCTATTCCGAGCATCCTAGGAAATTTGCAGATGGATTCCAGACTTTGACCTTAGCCTTTGCTCTCTCATGGAGAGATGTTCAATTCATTCTAGCAACCTGTTACACTCCCTTAGAACAGGAATGAATCTTTGAGGCCGCCCTCTGGGAAGCAATGAATCATTTGCCCACAACCCTCAGGGCAATCACCCCAGCCCAGACACAGTTGCCACTACTGATCCTAACTGGGACTATAACACTCCTGTGGGAAAGAACAACCGGGCTCAATTTCTTGAGGCTCTCCTTGGAGGAATGAGAAAGGGAACATTTAAGGCAGTAAATTATGATAAAGTAAGGGAGGTTATACAGGGCAAGGAAGAAAATCCAGCCATGTTTTCGGGCAGGCTGGAGGGAGTTTTTTAAAAATGTACTAATCTGGACCCTTCTCCCAAAGGCAAAATATTAATAACACAGCATTTCATAAGCTAATCTGCCCCAGACATTAGATGTAAGCTCCAAAAGCTACAGATGGGCCACAAACTAATCAAAATCAGCTTCTTGATATCACCATTATGGTATATAACAATCATGACCTGAAGGAAGGAAAAAGGGAACAGAATAAAGAAAAATGGCAAGCCAAAATTACGGCAGCCATCATTGGCGAAGCCCTGAATGTCCAAAGAATGTCTAAGGAAAACCCGAAGGGCCATAAAGATAATGCCAGCAAAGGTTCTTGGTTCAAATGCAAGACAAGCGGGCATTAGGGAAAGGAATGTATTAAGCCCCCCCAACCCTGTGCTGTCAATGCAAAGGCACCAGTTGTGGCCCCTGGCACTAGAGAATTGACTGCCTGTGCTCCCACCGAGAGGGTCAGTCAAAACCCTAGCAGTGCGAAAGGAGGAATTAGATGAAGACCCAAGGGGCCCAGGGTCTTCCTCACTGCCCTTGTCCAGGAACATTGTAATTACTACTGAGGAGCCCCAGGTAACTCTAGACGTCATGGATATCCAAATTTAGTTTCTTTTTGATGAGGGTGCAATTACTCTGTCCTTACTGCTTACACAGGAAAGCTTTCCTCCCAGTCCATAAGTGTTATGAGAATGGAAGGGAAGCCACAAACAAGTTCATTTTTTTTTTTTTTTTAATGTTACTTTAAGTTCGGGGATACATATGCAGAATGTGCAGGTTTGTTATATAAGTATACACATGCCATGGTGGTTTGCTACACCTATCAACCCATGATCTAGGTTTTAAGCCCCACATGCATTAGGTGTTTGTCCTAATGCTCTTCCTCCCCTTGCTCCCCACCCCACAACAGGCCTTGGTGTGTGATGTTCCCCTCCCTGTGTCAATGTGTTCTCATTGTTCAACTCCCATTTATGAGTGAGAACACACGGTGTGTGTTTTTCTGTTCCTGTGTTAGTTTGCTGAGAACGATGGTTTCCAGCTTCATCCATGTCCCTGCAAAGGACACGAAATCCTTTTTTATGGCTGCATAGTATTCCATGTATATGTGCCACATTTTCTTTATCTAGTCTATCACTAATGGGCATTTGGGTTGGATCCAAGTCTTTGCTATAGTAAATAGTGCTGCGATAAACATACATGTACGTGTGTCTTTGTAGTAGAATGATTTATAATCCTTTGGTTATATGTCCAGTAATGGGATTGCTGGATCAAATGGTATTTCTGGTTCTAGATCCTTGAGGAATCACCACACTGTCTTCCACAATGGCCGAACTAATTTACACTCCCACCAACAGTGTAAAAGCGTTCCTGTTTCTCCACAGCCTCGCCAGCCTATTGTTTCCTGACTTTCCAATGATCACCATTCTAACTCACATGAGATGGTATATCATTGTGGTTTTGATTTGCATTTCTCTAACGACCAGTGATGATGAGCTTTTTTTCATATGTTAGTTGGCCACATAAATGTCTTCTTTTGAGAAGTGTCTGTTCATATCCTTTGCCCACTTTTTAATAGGGTTGACAAACAAGATTATTTACTCCTCTGATTTGTCAATTGGAGAAACAGCTCTTCCAACAGGAATTCCTAGTAGTACCAAGCTGCCCAATCACCCTGTTGGGAAGAGATATTATGGGTAAAATAGGGGCACTACTACAATTTAAGCATCACCCAGTGAAATTGCTGATAGTTCAAAAATGCAGTGTTCCAGACCACATTAATAAACAGCTTAATCCATTGGCATTGGTATACTGGAAAACTAGGGAAGGCTAAAACAGCAGGGCCAGTCAAAATACAGTTTGAAGACCTCAGCTACTTTCCCAATCGAAAACAATATTGAGTTAAGCAGGAAGCAAGAAAAGGCCTAGGACCCATTGTTGAGGTGTTACTTATTATATGGTCTCCTACAACCCTGTAATTCTCCCTGCAATACCCCCATCTTACCCGCTCTAAAGCCTTTGGGGGAATATCAGTTAGTATATGACCTCAGAATAATTAATGAGGCTGTTATTCCTATCCACCCACTGGTGGCAGATCCATATACCCTTATGGCTCAGGTACCAGGGGTTGCAAAATGGTTCAGTCCTAGACCTAAAAGATGCTTTCTTCTCCATTCCTCTGGCCCCAGAGTCCCAATACCTTTTTGCCTTCGAATGGGAAGATCCTAATACCAGGGAAAAACAATAATATACTTGGACAGTGCTCCCTCAGGCATTCAGGATAGCCACCACTTCTTTGCCCAAGCCTTAGAGAGGGATCTGAGGGGTCGGAAATTGAAAAACGGGAGTATACTCTAGTATGTGGATGACCTTCTTGTATGTAGCCCAACCCAGGAGGTTTCTGACCAAACTACTATAAAAACTTTGAATTTCTGGTCAGACAGGGGATACAAAGTGTCCAACAAGAAGGCACAGATTACCCTTTAATGGATGCAATACTTAGGGTACGTCTTAACACCCAGAGCCTGACAAATATCCCCAGAACGAGTGCTAGCCACATGTGGTTTGCCCCCTGCCACCCCCCTCCCCAAAACACATACACCAACTAGTAGCTTTGTTCTTTTTTGGGAATGGCTGGGCTTTGCAGAATATGGGTACCAAATTTCATACTCTTAGCAAAGGCCCTGTATGAAGCAACAAAGAGGCCTGAAAATGAGCTAATGGAATGAACCCCAGAAATGAGAGAAGCCTTTGCCAAGTTAAAACAGGCCCTCACCCAGGCTCGTGTTCTTGGCATCCCAGATGTAACTGAGCCCTTCTCTTTGTATGTAGCAGAGAAGAAGGGAATAGCTGTGGGTGTACTCCACAGACATTAGGATCAGAACCCAGGCCAACCACCTACTTTACAAAGAAGTTGTATGGAGTGGCCTCGGGGTGGCCAAGTTGCCTATGGGCAATAGCAGCCACTGCTGTGTTAGTGGAAGAAGCCACTAAAATTGCCCTGAGCCAACCACTGGAAGTTCTAACCCCCTCACCAGGTTAAGTCAGTCTTAGAGATAAAGGGACATATCTGGATGACGGGAAAGATTAGCCAAATACCAGGCCATGCTCCCAGACAATCCAGATGTAACCCTTAAAACCTGCAACACTTTGAATCCAGCTTCGTTGCTGCCCACAGGCCCAAAAAACTGATCATTTCTGCCAGCATGCATAATGTTAGCTGGCCTACATTAAAAGACCAGCCTCTCCCAGATTCTGAGAATGAGTGGTTCACAGATGGCAGTAGTTTTGTGTCAAATGGGGTTTGACACAGCACTGAGCTGGATATGCAGTAGTAAATCATAACACAATTATCAAAGCCCAGCCACTGCTCCTTGGCACATCAGCACAAAAGGCTGAAATCATTGCTCTTACTTGAGCATTAATGTTGGGACAAGGAAAAAAGTTTAACATCTATACAGATTCTAAATATGCATTCCTTGTAGTTCATGCTCACACTACAATCTGGAAAGAAAGGGGATTACTAACTAGCAAACAGTCCCCTATAAAGCATGGGCTTGAAATTCTTCAGCTATTGGAAGCAATACACTTGCCAAGGCCATAGCTATAATTCATTATGGGGCATCAAAGGGACTTAACCCCTATAGCACAAGGGAATAGAAAGGCTGACAGAGAAGCCAAAGCCACAGCCCTCAGGGCGCAATCCCAACAGATCCTAGCACTGCTGCCTTTCTGTGATTCCCCAATAGAACCTGAGTACACACTACAGGAAGAACAGTTAATAAAGAAACAAGGGGGACAAAAAGAAAAAAGAAAGGAACCTGGTAGTAGATGGGGTCAAAAATATATCTCCCTCAGACAACCCAGTGGAAAGTTAAAAAAGCCGTGCATGTCTTTCCATGTGGGGAGGGATGCAACTCTGGCCATGTTAAACCAGCTCTTTACTGGGTCTAACTTGACTTCAGCGGCTAAGCAGGTCTGCCAAGACTGCTCACTGTGTGCACCTAACAACCTAGGAAACAACATGCCTCCTCTAATAGAACCAGTGCAGAGGAGAGGAAATTATCCAGGGGAAGATTGGCAGTTAGACTTCATTCATCCATTCTGCAGCTTGCAGAATCTCCAAAGTGATAATGGCCTGTCCTTTATCTCCCAAATAACTCAAGGGTTTGCTGAGGCTTTTGGAATCAAATACTATTTACATTCAGCATGGAGGCCTCAATCCTCTGGGAAAGGAGAAAGGGCTAACCAAACTCTAAAACGAGTGTTGCTAAGCTATGTAAGGAAACATCAGAAACTTGGGTCAGCTTACTGCCTATAACCCTCTTAAGGATCCATAATACCCCTAGAGCAAAAATTAATATAAGCCCATATGAATCTTATTATTCTTGACTAACGATTTAATTACCGATCCAGAAAGAGCCGATTTAGCAAAATACCTAACCAACCTAGGACAGTTTCAGCAGGCTTTACAAAAATGGAATTCAAAGGCTTCCCACACCGGGAACAACCAGCAACCTAAAATCAGGCCAGGAGATAAGGTACTTGTTAAAATGTGGAAGGAGCGATCACCAGCTCAGCAATTACAACCCAAATAGAAGGGACTGTTTTCAGTGGTACTGGCCACACCTTCTGCAGTCAAAGTACTAGGATTAGATAGCTAGATACATCTTTCAAGGATCAAGATGGCAATACTAGAAGACCTGGAGCAGGAACCTCAAGTTCCCATCTGTCACTACACTTGTGAACCTGTGGAAGCCCTGAAGTACCTGTTTAGAAGACAGCCAAAAGATAAGTAAATGCCTACCAATTTTCCTTGGTGTCTTTGTTGCATAATTACTGTAGGCTGGATAATAGTAGCCATTTACAATTTTTCTTTTGCAGTTTAATTGACTTCTTCCAAATGGATGGAATAACTTCCTTTGTAGTAATTAAGCAAAATGTTTTAATACATTTCTATAACAAACATTCCTGATGGCATAGGTATCCACCTCCAAAGTTCCCATTATATCTTTTAACTAAATTCATTTCCTCTTGCAATAGAGACTGTCAAGCTTCAGACGATCATGTGACAAGGTTTCCAGCCAGTTCCAGGTGAAGACCCCACCCCTGGCCATCAAGAAGCCACCCCATCTCCACTAGGCAGAGTAGGGCGAGAGTTCGGTGATCTCCAACAGGTAGGGATATGCCCCAAGTCAGCACAGAAAAAAGACCATCAGTCCCTCTGTCTCCCATAGAGATTTATGGGGATCATGTCTCTCGGGGGGAGATGAGGCAGGAGAATAGGGTCTGGAGGCAGGGAACCTAAGGCCATTTCACACAGACTTCCTAGAACCAAACTGAAAGGAAAACCCTGATATTCCATGCCTAAGTAACAAAAGGACCAGAGGCTACTCCCTTTGCAAACCCTTGCCTTTTCTGTGTGGCAGATGGGAAATTGAAAGTACCTCTGATTGACTGTTTCTGCAACCAATCAGACCTTTGCATCAGAACGTAACTTTGTAATTTCACTTCTGTCTCTGATCGGCTGCTGTCTGCAACCAATCAGACTGATTGCAGGCCAAGTCTTCCTTTGCATATCAGTGCAACTTTGTAACTTCATCTTAGACTTTGATTAGTTGCTTTCTGCAACCAATCAGATGTTTGCATAGGAGTGTGACCTTTGTAACTTCAGCCTCTGATTGGTTGCTTTCCATAACCAATCAGACTGATTGTGGGCCACCACTTCCTTCACATGAGGTGAACACCAGTCACCAATGGGAAACCTCTAGGGGATATATTCGGACCTGAGAAGATTCTGCATCTGGGGCTCTTGAGTTGCTGCTCTGCCCACTTTCACACTGTAGAGTGTACTTTCACTTTCAATAAATCTCTGCTTTTGTTGCTTCATTCTTTCCTTGCTTTGCCATGTGTTTTGTCCAATTATTTGTTCAAAACGCCAAGAACCTGGACAACTTAACAGTCAAGACCCTCTACCAGTAACACTAATTGTTTCCCTGTAAATGAATGGGCTTTCAGGATTTTCCTAGAAGAAAAAGATCACCTCATTGTCCTTCATTTTTTGGCATAAAACTGTGATAGCCCAATAGATAAAATATGAGTTACTGATCACCCCTGGAGAGGATTAGAATATGCCACCCCAAAATATGCCACTTTGGCATGAAGATTATTTTGAGCTGAAGGCAATTGAGAAACAGTAGACACAGGAAAAGCTCTCTGCCTTTCCTCTTCTGGCCTAAAAGCAGAGAATAAATTTCCCTTTGGAAATATGACATACAGTTTTATTTATAAAGGTGTTCCCTTCTCCTCTACCAGGAAGATCTGAGATGGCACCAAAATGAATCTGCCTAACAAACCTTACTACACAATTCTTATCTACCATACATTTAATAGTCACCTTCCCATAATTTACTGCTCTTAGAAGCCCAAGTCCCTTTCCTTTGACTAGTCACCTCTCTACAATTTATTGCCCTTTGTTAAAATGGTATATACGCTCCTCAATTTAACCACATCTTAGAGTTTTCACTTCTTATCTGTGAAGTTGCCATGCATGTAACAATATTAATACAATTTGTATGCTTTTTCTCCTGCTAATTGTATGTCTTTTATCAACTTAATTTACAGGCCCCAAGTACATAATTAAGAGAGGAAAAGTTTTTCCTCTCCTACACCTCTTTCCCTCTTAGTCTAAACACTACGGATTGGAAATAAAACTTATCCTGAACAATAGGCTTATAAATGCAACTAGTGGCTAGGTACGATGGCTCACACCTGTAATCCTAGCACTTTGGGAGGCCAAGGTGGGTGGATCACCTTAGGTCAGGAGTTTCAGATCAGCCTAGCCAACATGGAGAAATCCTGTCTCTACTAAAAATACAAAAATTAGCTGGGCATGGTGGTGCACATGTGTAATCCCAGCTACTCAGGAAGCTGAGACAGGAGGATAGTTTGAACCCATGAGGCAGAGGTTGTAGTGAGCCAAGATCATCCCACTGTACTCCAGCATGGGCATCAGAGCAAGACTCCATCTCAAAAATGAAATAAATAAAATAAATGCAACTAGTGGTAGATTGGAGCTGACATATAAAAAATGTTAAGCTTTAAGATAAATAGTTGTTCTCAGAACATAACTTAGCTAACATAAAAGCAATTTATAAGCCAACATAGAATTTACAACCAGAAAGGGAATTATTTTGGCCAGCAGAACCTGGAAAAATGAAAGCCACAGAGGCAAATACCAAAGTATCACTCAGGAAAGACAAGAGTGTAGCTCTGTGATGTAGATGGATATATTCTAATCATAAAACTAATTCTACTTCCTCCGAATTTATGCCCACAAACCAACTTTCTGCTTAACTTTTTCTTGTCTCTTATGCATTTTTAAACTTAATTATCTTTAAATACTTTGATAAGAGTTCTTATATTCTCCATAGAAACACTTTGTGAGCTATATGAACTGCAAATATTGCTTCATTTAAAAGATTCCTAGCATCATGAAAGAAAGCAAACAAATAAAAGTGCTAATATTGTTGTTCACTGCTTCACTTATAAGATGAAATGCATACCATTTATAAATCTATAAAAAATGTGATAATTTGAGGTTGAATGTTAGAATTTACACAGTAATCTAGTAATTCTATAGAAGTGTTAAAAAAGGGAAAAATTATATAGTGCAGAGGAGTGAGTGGCTGGAGGGTCTCTAGACAAGGTGCCCACTGGATGCCATTATCTTGGTGAGAAAGAGAAAAGCAGCCACTGACATGAGGAGTTGGCCTGGTTCTTACAGATAGGACTTGGCATTCTCCTGTCAAATATAAGCAATTTCACAGAATATGAACATTAGCCAAGGCTGTGCTGATGTAGCAAGACAAAACACTGTAACCCTCTGTAATCATGTCTCAACAACCCACCAAAACCCGAACATGGTCCAAACCACAAAATGACCAAACATCCCCTATCTTGCCTAAGAATAGTGACTACTGCTTCTTTACAATTATAATATAAGCCTGAGACTAGTCCGCCCTCCTTCTAGATAAGTTATTAGATACCCAATTTTAAGAATTACCCTCTGCTTCCTGACAGCATTTGATCCAGAGCAAAGCTTCAGTTCTTTAAAACGTTCCCTAAACCACCAAACACAAGCTCAATTCTTACAAATTTCTTTCCAACCCCCCCATTACTGAGATGTCCCATGATTCCTCATGGTGTGCATTCTCGCTTGCTGCAACAAGGAAATAAACCCAACTACAAGTGTGTTCCCAGCGGTCTTTAGCTGAAGAGCATTGACGCTGGAGAATCCAGGAGAATTCAAGAGCTGGAGACGGCTTACTTGTTAGGACACTAAAAACAGACCTATCTTTCAAGGGTGAATTTATATTAGTCACAGACAGAAACTGATGGATAAATAACATTACTAATTTATTAATTTATAAAAAAGAAAGCTTAGAAGAGTCAGAAAAGGCAAATGTATAGAGTGAGAAAATAGATGAGCCCTGTTTTCTCTGCTCTTCCGACCTCTGTGTTCGGCATTTTTACGTTTTAGTTTCCGGGACTTGAACTCGCTGCCATGTCCTCTGAAGAAGGAAAGCTCTTCGTGGGGGGCTCAACTTTAACACCGATGAGCAGGCACTGGAAGACCACTTTAGCAGCTTCAGGCCTGTCTCTGAGGTGGTCGTTGTCAAGGACCGGGAGACTCAGCGGTCCAGGGGTTTTTGTTTCATCACCTTCACCAACCCAGAGCATGCTTCAGTTGCCACGAGAGCCATGAACGGAGAGTCCCTGGATGGTCATCAGATCCGTGTGGATCATGCAGGCAAGTCTGCTCGGGGAACTAGAGGAGGTGCCTTTGGGGCCCATGGGCGTGGTCACAGCTACTCTAGAGGTGGTGGGGACCAGGGCTATGGGAGTGGCAGGTATTATGACAGTCAACCTGGAGGGTATGGATATGGATATGGACATTCCAGTTCCAGAGACTATAATGGCAGAAACCAGGGTGGTTATGACCGCTACTGAGGAGGAAATTATAGAGACAATTATGACAACTGAAATGAGACATGCACATAATATACACAAGGAATAATTTTTGATCCAGGATCGTCCTTCCAAATGGCTGTATTTATGAAGGTTTTTGGAGCTACACTGAAACATCTTATTTTACAGTATACGAACCTGTTGTTTTTACACTGAGCTGCCAAGGTAGGTAAAGACCTTTTAGACACCTCTATCTTTCTTAAAAAAATTTTTCTGTCAGTTTAAAGACAACTGTGGAACATTTGTAGAGCCTGAGTATTTTTCTTTTTACCAGTTTTTTAGTTTGAGCTCTCAGGATTATTGGATCTAGCAATAACTGGCAAGTTGGGCCAGATTGATTTTAAAAAATTAATATGTATCCAGGGACATTTTAAAAACCTGTATACAGTGTTTATCGTGGTTAGGAAGC
>CAUYLG010056109.1:0-86420 GCA_963573385.1 Cacajao melanocephalus | reverse complement strand
AGCCTGGGCAATAGAACAAGAATCCCGTTCTCTCTCCCTCTTTCTCTTCCTCTTTCTTTCTCTCTTACATTCTTTTTTTTCTTTCTTTCACTCTCACTTTCTTTCCTCTCTTTTTCTTTCTTTCAAAAATAAAAAAAAAATGCTAGGACTGAGTAGCAATCCTAAAAAAATTAATATTTTATAAGGTTGTATTCAGACAAAACACTGTTTCCCCATGCTCAATTCAAAGCTATCAGCATGAGGGCAGGAAAGTGAAGCAAATGTCACTGAGATGGAAAATAGTATTTTGTGTGTGTGTATCGCAAACCCAAGAAAAGTTAGGGAGAGTGACTGGAGTCTCTTTGCCTCTCTTGTGATATAGGAAAAAAAAATCAAACCAAAATATTTTATCCTATTCTCACACAGTCACTCAGACATCTCTGCTCACCAAAATGTGTGGGGATTTCTCCCCAGCAGCAGCCAGTCAATTTTCCAGAAGATTATCCAGCTAGGTGTCCCCTTATTCAATTCTGACACCATCTACTCATAGATTGTGTCAGATTCCGTAGGGTAAGGGTTCAGTTTCACAAGACTGTCCTCTTCAGACACCAATCGCAGTTCCTAGGACCTCCTGCTTGGGTTTCATTAATTTTCTAGAGTGGCTCACAAAACTCAGGGAAACATTTTTCTTATATTTACCAATTTATTAATAAAGTGTATAATAAATGATCAAGATAAATGGACATGAAAAGATGGATAGGGCAAGGCATGTGGAAAAGGGCATGGAGCCCTCATGTCCTCTCCAGGTATACCACGCTCTAGGAACCTCCACCTGTTCAGCTATCCAGCAGCTCCTGAGCCTAATCTTTTTAGGTTTTTATGAAAGCTTGATTACATAGACATAATTGATTAAATCACCATTGGTGATCAACTCAACTCTCAGCCCCTTGCCCCTCTCTTCTCCCTAAAGGTGGGGAGCTGCAGCTAAAAGTCCCAACCCTCTAGTCATGTCTTCATGTCCTTTTGCCAACCAGCCCCCACCCTGAAACTTTCTAGGGACTTAAGACACTTTTATTACTCTGGAGATTCCAAGGGGTTTAGGAACATGGGTCTGGCTTTTTGTGATAATTTTGCAGCAGTCTCATAGGCACCCCGGATAGTCATGAGTTGATTCTATGAACAAATAGGAGGACCTTACCTAGTGTGGTTATCATCTCATCATGGACAACCCAGCACCCATGCTACGTTGTGCACAGTGATAGAAGCACAGCATCGTCTGACTAACAAGGCTCTCATTCATTTTGACAAGGCAATAGATGTCAACCTTCTGAAGAAAGTGTCAGGCATTTGGCCCTTACAAGGACTGGGAAAAAAGAGCACACATTTTCCCTGTTGCCCTGCCCTTGACATATATATAACATCCCAGGACTGGCCCTGACCATCCCCTCCCAAATAATGGAATGTCAAGATGGCTGCAGAGATTATGCTGTGAGTGGGAAAGCTTTATAGTAGGTTGAAGTGATCACCAGCCTCCCTGAGCTAAAATAATCACAGGCTTCTTTTTCTTAGTGACCCCTGTCCTACTCTCAGCCACTTTATATCCTCAAATCTTAAATAGAATTAAGAGATTGGGAAGGCCTGGCCTATTATTCTCCCTGCTTCGACTGGACATAAGACATGCTTTATGTAATCCTGGATTTGTTACACCAATCAAATACTACTAAAGTCATCAAGCTGAATCGTGACCATAACCCCAAATTCATGGATGCCCTGAACTCTAGTTCAGATTGAACCACCCTATTCCCAGTTAGAAAAACTCTATTAATTTTGATGAGCTTGGATCTCCAGAAGATATTAGGAATATATAGTCAGCTGGTAGGCAGATGTTATGTCAGTACATGGGCATCATGCCAGGTAGGTGGCACACTCTGACTTCTTGTCACTTCCATGACCTAAAGGGAGCATCTTATCTTGTCACTGAAAATATAGAGTTTCTGCACCAGAATTAAGACCAAGGGGGAAAATAAAGGTGCAAGGCCTGACACCTTCCATCATTTGCACATCACACTGTGATGTGGTGAAAATCCTGGGGAGATCCTCAACTCTCATTGATCACCGTCAAACCCCGACTCATTCTCTCACTGGTTCATAATGCAGTCACACTTTCAAATAAGAAGAGCTACCACCAGATCATCAACAGAAAATTGTGCTGAATAATTGCTGCATGGGAATAAAAATGCCTCTTTCTTTCTTTCTTTCTTTTGAGACAGAGTTTCACTCTTCTTGCCCAGGCTGGAGTGCAGTGACGTGATCTCAGCTCACTGCAACCTCCACCTCCCGGGTTCAAGTGATTCTCCTGCCTCAGCCTCCCCAGTACCTGGAATTACAGGTGCCCACCACCACACCCAGCTAATTTTTGTATTTTTAGTAGAGACGAGATTTCACCACGTTGGCTAGGTTGGTCTAGAACTCCCAACCTCAGGTGATCCGCCCACCTTGGCCTCCCAGAGTGCTGGGATTACAGCCCTGAGCCACCACACCCAGCCAAAAATGCCTCTTTCAATAGCACCTTCTCTCATGAAACAAAGCAGAGCCCTTCCCTTAACTTTTATCATTTCAGTAAGACTACATGGACCCCACTTGCATGAGAAATGTAGAAGAGGTTGCCATAAATGTAAAGGTTAGAAAGAGACCATCAAATAAGATTCCTTTATGGTTAGGTGATTTCAGCATAAAATCTAAAGACAGGTGAGACAAAGCTGAAGAACCAGGAAGCAAGTCTGACTTCAGTCAGGTAGAAGTTTGCATAACCATTAAGACTTGATTTCATGACTTACAACAAACTCACTGTGAATCCTTAAGAAAAAGTATAATTGCTAAAGGGTGGAAAGTGTGATTGAAAGAATGTCAGGGGGCTGGAAAAAAATAATTATACACAATAGATCTTTATACCCACTCTAGTAGGCTTCAGACTTGGCTAAAACTACTTTCCTGCTATAGAGTTGACATAGAAATAAAGAATGTTCAATCCAGAAGGTCCTTTAGGAAGTATAATAGCCAGTCTAGAAAGTGTAGTGCTTTAAAGCCATTTCTAGATCGAAAAACACATTTTTTCATTCAGAATAATTATTTTAAAATACTAAAACTTGCAGCTCAGTAACCACCCACAAGGATCACCTAATGAGTGATTACTTTGAACCAGGCACTAATCTGAGTGCTTTGTATGTATTATCTCATTTAATCCTCATAACATTCCTGCAAAGCAGGCACTACCATTGTCCCCTTTTTACAGGTGGAGAAACAGGTATAAAGAGATGAAGTACTTGTCAAGGTTACACAGCTGGTCTGTCATGGAGCAGGACACAGGAAGAGCTGCCCTGTTTAAAGCAGAGGAGAGGTCAGGAGTCTGCAGTCCTGCCACTGATCCTTCCCATGGCACAGATGACCCTTCTTGAAAACCACTGATAAGAAAAAAAGAAAATAAATAGAATTGCTTAAGGTCAAAGCACAATAAAGTATGACAAACATAAATGTTTTAATGCATATTTAGCTTTAAGGAAAAAAAGATTGGTTGAGCACAATGGCTCATAGCTGTAATCCCAGCACTTTAGGAGGCTGAGGGAGAGAGGATTGCTTGAGCCCGGGAGTTTGAGACCAGCCTAGGCAACATAGGGAGACCCCATCTCTACATAAAATCAAAAACTTAGCTGAGCATGACAATGTGCACATGTGCACCTGTAGTCCCAGGTGCTTGAGAGGCTGAGGTGGGAAAATCGCTTGAGCCCAGGCAGTAAAGGCTGTAATGAGCCGTAATCATGCCATTGCAAGATTCCGAGAAGAAAGGAAGGAAGGAGGGAAGGAAGGAAGGAAGGAAGAAGGAAAGAAGGAAGGAAGGAAGGGAAGGAGGGAGGGAGGGAGGGACGGAGGGACGGAGGGACGGAGGGACAGAGGGGAGAGAGAAAAGAAAAACCCTAGAAGCCAGAAACAAAAGCAGAAATCAGAGCCTGGTAGGTCAGGAGGTGAAAGTAGATGCCATGGAGACCCTGGAGTTTCTCAGCCTACACTGGTCCACAAAGCTGGGGGCTGGCCTTCTGTTGCCCACACCTGTAAACAATGACCCTGGGCTTGTGTGAAGCCAGGGAGTGAGAAATTTGCTCCCTGCAGGAAGCCTGCAGGCTGGAATGGTTGATGTTCCACCAAAAAGGAATTGGGAAATTTCCTTTAACAGTCTGAGAACACCCTGAAGAAGTTTTGCGTTTGTTAGAGGCCTTATAAGGAAAAATCAAAGATCCAGGCCTGCACCTTGAAAAACTGTAGAACCTGAATTTACCATGCACTGTGCAGGAACCCCATTCAGAGGTATTAGTGAGAAAAACGGGTTTCTGGATATAGATTCTCTAAGAATACAACCGAAGCAGTGGCAAAAACAACTCTTTAAGGCTATTTTCGCAGTGCAGGATTCACAGGAAGCCCATTTTCTTAAAACGTTGAAGAGTACAGTCGTGCACTGCATGATGACATTTTTGTCAATGACAGGCCACAATATGACAGTGATCCCACAAGGTTACAAGGAACCTGAAAAGTTCCTATCACCTAGTGACATCTTGATGATCCTGACCCTGTGTAGGCCTAGTCTAATGTTTGTGTTTGTGTCTTCATTTTTAACAAAATTTTCAAAAGTTAAAGAATAGTAAATAATTTTAAAAATAGAAAAACAAAGTCTTATAGAATAAATACATTAGTCTGTTTCCACATTGCTATAAAGAACTACCTAAGACTGGGTAATTTATGAAGAAAAAAGTTTTGAGTCATAGTTCCACAGGCTTAACAGGAAGCATGTCTGGGAGACCTCAGGAAACTTATAATCATGGCAGAAGGTGAGGGATAAGAAAGCACCTTCTTCACATGGCACAGCAGGAGAGAGAAAAGGCAAGAGGGAGAAATGCCGCACACTTTTAAACCATCAGATCTTGTGAGAACGCACTCACTATTGTGAGAACAGTAAGGGGAAATCCACCCCCATGATCTAATCACTTCCCACCAGGTGCCTCCCCCAACACTGGGGATTACAATTCAACATGAGATTTGGGTGGGGACACGGAGCCAAACCGTATCGATAAGGATATAAAGAAAGAAAATATTTTTGTATAGTTTACAATGTATTTGTGTGTTAAGCTAGGTGTTATTATGAAAGAATCAAGAAGTTAAAAAAATGAAAGATTATAAAGTTCAGAAGTAATAATAAACCAAAATTCATTTATTATTGAAGAAAGAAATTCTTTTATAAACGTAGTGTAGTCTAACTGTACAGTGTTTACAAAGTCTACAGCAGTATACAGTGATGTTCTAGGCCTTCCCATTCACTGACTCACCCAGAGCAATTTCCATTCCTGCAAGATCTATTTATGGTAAATGCCCTATACAAATGTAGCATTTTTTATCTTTTATACTGTATTTTTACTGTACATTTTCTATGTTTAGATAAATACATAATTACCATTGTGTTACAGTTGCCTACAGTATTCAGGACAGTAACATGCTGTATAGGATTGTAGCTTAGAAGCAATAGGCTGTATTACACAGTCTAGGTATGCAGTAGGCTATACCACCTAGGTTTGTGAAAATACACTCTGTGATGTTCACACAACAAGAAAATCATCTAACAATTCATTTCTCAAGAATGTACTCCAGAGTGAAGCAATGCATGACTGTAGTCAAAGTAGTTCACAGTTAAAACTGATACAAATCAAATGAGGAAATTAAATACCAAGAGAAAAAAACAGCAGATGCAGCTAACCAGTGAATCAGCACCGCAAGAATGAGAAATTTTTTAAAAACTACAAATGAAAGAGATAGAATAAGCATGTTAAAGTGTTAAAAGGTAGACTTCATAGTAAGTGTCCTTATCACAACTTTTTTTTAAGAAGAGAGAGAAAACAGACTAAATTGCAAAGAAATGACAAGCTAACAGCAAAATTCGAATAAAATTAGAAAGAAAAACAGAATGGAATTCTACAGACAGCACAAGTAAATGGTATTGGGCAACCATTTGTATAAACTTTTAAACGTACAAAGCCATACTGTTAAATATTTATGAACATGTATAGATTTAATAAGAGCATCAGAATATGGACAGGAGAGAGACCACTTACATCAGAAGAGAGAATGCCTCTCGGGTGGAAAGATGGGGAATATGACCAAGAAGGAGAATGTGACCAGATAAAAGAGACCTCAACTATATATGAAACCTGCTATTTCCTTTATATAAGTACACACATTCATACGCACATACACAGGGATACACAAACACATTTGTATACAAAATATTCTTAAATGTCAATATGAAAAAGCAAGTCCTGTCACCTTCAAAGATGTAAGATCCCCACAGCCACCTTGGCCAAGCTCAATAATATATCTACTTCATTGGAATGTCTGCTCAATGCTTTTAAGCGCTAGTTTTCAACTGCTTTTGCCATCGAATTAGTTACTGAAGCTGGAATCTCCTTGTTTTCATGACAAGCAGCCTGGTTTCCCATGTGTGGATCAGAAGTCAGCTTCCTAAAGGCAATTTCACTCTCAATATACTGCCTCTGTGGCCAGCAGAGGGTCACAGGGAGAGAATCTATGTGGGAGAGGATGGAGACTTCAGCAAAGGCTGAATTTCTTCTCAGAACCTTGACACCAAAGAAACAGACAAAGAGTGACACCCAGTGGCCAGACCAAAGGCAGAGTTCAGAGACCTCAGCTCCCTGGTTGCTTGCTTGTGTGGAGTTGGGTTCAAAATCCACCCCTTGGTTGCTGTGATTCAAGGAGCTCTGATATCTGGAGAGTGCTTTGGGGAATATACAAGGAGCCACTTCCTCTCTTCTTGTGCCACCCCTCCCTGTTTTCTGGCTCATTTTCCCCTTCTATACCAACTGTGCAATCTCTGGTGCATTGGGTCCCACAGCTGACCAGGCACAGGAAACATAGTAATCCACCTCACACAGCATGGGGGACACTGCTCTTCAGTGTGAGAGGACCCCTTACAACATTTCCAGAGAAAATGTGATGACTGAATTAATTCAGTAGTGCTAATTTACTGTCATTTGAGGTAAATTAGTGTGAGGTGCAGAAGTCCAAATATAAGTTATGAAAATGACACCTGTCCCCAATATCCTATTAAAATTGCCTCTCAAGATCACCACCCACAACAATGGCAACAACACAAACAATAATAAGTGCTAGTGCCTGTGGATCACACACACACACACATACACACACACACATACATACACACACACACACACAGTGTCAGGCACCATTCTAAAGGCTTTGTGTGTATTATTTAACTCATTTAAAGTCATGGCAATCCTAGGCAAGTGCTAACATTCTACACACTGTACAGCTGAGAAAACTGAGGCATAGAGAGAGAAATGAATGTGTCCAAAGTCTCAGAGCTGGTAAGCCAATGGAGGCACAAGCTGTACTCACATGGTCACGAATGCCTTTTGGACAGCCTGACTGGAATTCTGTAAGCCATTTAGCTACCACGTCTCTGGATGACCTCCCAAGGGCTGGTCCCAAAGGCCTTTCCTCAGTTGGCCCTGCTGTCCATCTCTGAGGACAGCACAGTTGTCAGCCCCACCTCCCCTGCAGCTTGTGTCTTCTCTCTGTGGCTCCTCTGTCTCCTCTCTGCATTCTCTCTCCCACTGCTCTGTAAATGGAGGCATCCTCTAGGGTTCTTCCCCCCGCCCCTATTCCTGTTTTTCATTCTCTTTATTCTCTCTCTCTTTCACTGGAACCTCTCACTAGAACTCATTGGATTTAATGTTAGGATTTAAAACCATCAGGGCATTTAACCAGAGCTCACTGGATTTGATGTCAGGATTCTGAGGTTCCAGAGGGAAGGCCTTGGTTCAGCCCCTTCACCCCTGGGGTCCTCAATCCCCCTGCGGTAATATGAGTAGGGGTTCAGAGCAATGCTCTCACCCTGGCCGCCCACCAGCCCCACTCGGGAGCTTTTACCATCATTGCTGTCCTGGCCTCACAGAACAGTTAGATGAGAGCCTCTGATTGTGAAATTTCTATTTCTTCCTTTAATTTTCTCAATTGCTTCTTTGTATATTTTAAGAGCTTATTTGGAGGTTCTATCAGCACTGCTACTCGTATACCCTTGACCCGAGACTAGTCCTCCTCTATCAAAGAAGGTCCTCTTCTACAAAGCACGCAGCTCTGGGAGGGACATGCATGGAGCAGTGAGGGAGGAAGGGGACACCCGCCTAGCCAGCCAGATCAGCCAAATCAACCATGGCGATCCGTGGAGTGACAGATGTCGCAGCCAGATTGCCCTCACATCCTCTTTGTATATTTTGAACTTCTATTATTCAGCACATATCTTCATGATTATATGTCTTTTGGGGTATTAATATAGCCACTTTAACCTTCTTGTGCTCTACAGTTTACATGATATATCTTTTTCAATCCATTTGCTTTTAATCTATCTTTATACTTAAATTATAACTCTTCTAAATAGCCTATAATTAAATCTTACTTTTAAAAAATAAATTCTGATAGGCTGTCCATTTTAATTAGAGTGCTGTCTCACACTCTTCTGGACTCCATGACTTCTGATGAGAAGTCAGAGATCTTTGGAATTGATATTCTATTTTATATAATGTGTCTTTTTCTCTGGCTCTTTCAATATTTTCTCTTTACCTCTAGTTTTCAACACTTTGACTATGATGTGACTAGGGGTACTTTCATTCTCACTTATCCTAAGCTACAGTTTACTGAGTTTCTTGAATTCGTACCTTTGAAAAAAATATCTGCTGGGCACATTGGCTCACATCTGTAATCCCAGCACTTTAGAATTTGGCGAAACCCCGTCTCTACTAAAAACACAAAAATTAGCTGGGCTTGGAGGTGAGTGCCTATTATCCCAGCTACTTGGGAGGCTGAGGTGAGAGACTCTCTTGAAGCCCAGAGTCAGAGTTTGCAGTGAGCCAAGATCACACCATTGCACTCCAACCTAGGCAACAAGAGTGAAAATCCATCTCAATAACAAAAAAAAAATCTCTACTCAATTCTGTCTCTTCTCTCATCTTGGGGTTCCAATTACACAATGTTAGATCTTCATTATTTTCTCACGTATCCCTGAGGCTCTACTCATTGTTTAAAAAATTTTCTTTTCCTCTTCAGATTGGATAATTTCTATTAATCCATCTTCAAGTTCACTGAATCTTCTATTATTTCTATTCTGCTCGTAAATGACCTGGCAAATTTTTATTTTAGAGATTGTATTTCTCATTCTAAAGCCTCCACTTGGTTTATTTTTATAGTTTTTTGGTATATGTTTGTCTACTATTATTTTGAATATATTTTTTATTTGTTGAAAGTATACTTTTCTTCACTTCAACCAGAATAATTATAATAGCTGTTTTTCAAATTCCTGTCTTTTCATCGTAGCTTATGGATCATATCAGGATTTGTCTCCGTTGATTTCTTCTTCTCTTAAGATTTTCTTGACCTTCATATGTCCAATAATTTTGGACTGTTTTCTGGATATTGTGGATATTAGGTTGCAAAGACTGGTGATTCTGTTATATTCCTCTGAAAAATTGTTTGTGTTTTTCTTTTGCTAGTGAATTAACTTCTTTAGACAAACGGTAAGCTCTGCTCATGCGTGTTAATTCAAGTTTAAGTTCAGGGGTTTTTCCTACGGGTAAGGCACTAGGAGTATCCCTCCATATGTGCAGAGGGGGGTCAACCAGAGACAAGAAGAGTTTATACACAGAATTTAGAGCTGTCCTTCTCTGGGTCTCTCCGTCTTATAGTTTATTCCTCACTTTCTAATAACTGATTACTCCAAACTCTCTCGTCTGATATTTTAGGTCATAATCACTGCAGCTGTTCTGTCAGAATTTTAGTCACCCGACGTGAGGCAATGAGTTCGATAACCTGCTATCAAACTTCCAAAAAAATGAAACACACCTCTCACCTGCCCTTCTTTCAAGTTTCAGCTCCCCTCTGCAATCTGTCTGCTTTTGTTATTTATCTAATACCTACAGATCATTGTTTTGTTTTAGTCTGGTTTTGTTTTAACCAATATGAACTTACTTGGGCACTATCAAAACCAGAAATCCTCACCTTGTCACCTCTTGAGATTTTTATTTTTTCTTCTTAAAACGAAGGATTGCTCTAAAAGACCAGTTCTCAACCCTGGCTTTATAGTTGAATGACCTAGTACCTTCTATTAACGCTACCTATACCCCAACCCTGAAATTCTGATTTAAGTTTCCAGAATGGGATTTGGGCAAGAGTTTGATTTTTTTTTTCTGATGATTTTAATATGCAATCTGACTCCATACCCACTCTTGACGATAGGCACTTTTTAAACTTTATTGGGCACACAAATCACCTGGAGATTTTGTTATACACTGATTCTGTGACTCACAGTTCTGAGGAGGCCTGAAGCTGTCCATTTCTTTTTTTTTTTTTTTTTTTTTGAGACAGAGTACCACTCTGTCGCCAGGCTGGAGTCCTGTGGTACGATCTCGGCTTGCTGCAACCTCCGCCTCCTGGGTTCAAGAGATTCTCCTGCCTCAGCCTCCCAAGTAGCTAAGACTACAGGCATGTGCAACCACACGCAGCTAATTTTTGTATTTTTAGTAGAGACAGGGTTTCACCACGTTGGCCAGGATGGTCTCCATCTCTTGACCTCATGATCTGCCCACCTCAGCCTCTCCAAGTGCTGGGCTTACAGGCATGAGCCACCGCACCACTGTTTACCTATTTTTAACCATTGTTCCAGGATATAAGAGTTCAGTAGCATCTTGCTACTCAGAATGTGTCCTCAGGCAAGTGACATTATTATCACTTGGGACCTAGTTAGAAATGGACAGCTTCTTGCCTGAAGGACACATTCTGAGTAGCAAGATGCTACTGAACTCTTATATCCTAGAACAATGGTTGAAAATAGGTAAACAGTAAACCATATATTTCCAAAACCATGACTTTTTTTCCCACACAGTGATTTTCTGAGTATCTGTAGCTCTGAACCTTCATTCCCATGTAGCAATAGCAGATGGCACTAAATGTTTGCTACACTTCAGACGGGATGAGTACTCTCTATGTTTCCAAGTCCCCACCCTGTTCATAGCACTTATTTGCATATGCCCCCTGCAGACTTCAAGTTTAAGATCCTACCATAGCATTCCATGAGCAGAGAAGGTAAAAATCATGAAAGAAAATACTACAGGGTTGTTCTGAGAACGAAGTGAGATATTATAGGTAAAGCAGCACTGTTTGCAGCCCATATGAAATGTTGAATAAATGTTAGTTATTTGTAGTCAACATCTATCAGATCTTTTCCTTTTTTCAGTATTCTTTTTCCTATAAAAACAATACCCCAGTTTCCCTGTAGAAGCCAATCTTTAACCCTTCTTAGTATATGTGATTCATGTAGGGCTAACATCTTCTCTAGCTCCAAAAGCAGGTATTGACCTAGGTGTGATTATACTCCTAGGTATATGTATCCAAGAAAAATAAAAGCACTATGTCCACATAAAAACCTGTACATAAATGTTCATAGCAGCATTATTCATAATAACCCAAAATCGATAAGACCTAAATGTTTATCAACCAACAAATGGATAAGCAAAGTGTGATACAGCATGGGAATGGAATGGTATTCACTAATAAAAATGAAGTATTGATACCTGCTGCATTGTGGATGAACCTGGAAAACAATATGCAAAATAAGAGAAGCCAAACACAAACAACACATATTGCGTGATTCTATTTATAGGAAATGTCCAACATAGTCAAATCCATAGAGACAGAAAGTACATTAGTGTTGCCTAGGGCTGGAAGGGATGGGGGATTTGGGGAGTGACGGCTAATAGGTGAAAGATTTCCTTCTGTAGTAATGAAAATACTCTAACATTGATTGTGGTGATGGATGCCCAACTCTGTGACTATACTAAAATTCATTTAATTATACACTTTAAAGGGGTGAATGTATGGTATAAGAATTATAATGCAATAAAGCTACTTTTACAAATTGTCTTTCTAAGGCCAAAAAAAAGTGGGTTTAATACAGACTTATCACTAAAATGTATTACAACAACAGCATAAAAGACAGGAGAGACAAAATGGAAATTACTCTCATAAGGTGCCTGTACTATATGTAAAGGTAGCCTCTGATACGTTAAATGTTAAACTCTATGGCAACAACTGAAAATACCATAAACTGAAAAGTACATCTAAAATTAAATACAATATCATCAAAAAATACTCAAAGCAAAAGAAGACAAGAAAACGGGGAAAAAACAAACAACAAATAGAATAAGGAAATAATGACAAGATGGTAGATTTAAACCCAACCAAATTATAAATTACATTAAACAAAAATGGCCTGTATTCTCCTGCAAACTAATGCAGGAACAGAAAACCAAATATCACACATTCTCTCTTGTAAGTGGGAGCTAAATGATGAGAACACATGAACACATAGAGGAGAACAACACACACTGGGTCATATCAGAAGGTGGAGGGTGGGAGGAGGGAGGTGATCAGGAAATATAACTAATGGATACTAGGCTTAATACATGGGTGATAAAATCATCTGAACAACAAACCCGCATGACACGTTTTCCTATGTAACAAACCGGCATTTTTACCATCAACTTAAAATAAAAGTTTAAATAAATAGGCCTAAATGCTCTATTTAAAATTCGGGGATTTCCAAATTAAATAAAAGAATCCAAATATATATATATATTTTTAAAATGGAGTCTCATTCTGTCACCCAGACTGGAGTACAGCAGCGTGATCTTGGCTCACTGCAACCTCCACCTCCTGGGTTCAAGCGATTCTCTTGCCTCAGCCTCCTGAGTAGCTGGGAGTACAGGCATGTGCCACCACGCCCCACTAATTTTTGTATTTTTAGTAGAGACGGGGTTTCACCATCTTAGCCAGGCTGGTCTTAAACTCCTGAGCTCGTGATCCACTTGCCTCAGCCTCCCAAAGTGCTGGGATTACAGGCATGAGTCACTGCACCCAACCCAAATATATAAATATAAAGATAAATATAACTAAGTTAAAATTAAAAGAATGAAAAAAGGAATGTCATTCAAGTGCCAATAAAAGGAAAGGTGACATGGCCATATTACTAACAGTTAAAGTAAACTTCAGGGGGTTTGGGGTTCTTATTTTCTTTTTTATTTTTTTTCAAGATAAATGACTAGAGATCTTAGACACCAGTTCTCTGCAGAAAGAAAAACCAAAGTTACAGGTGAATAATCATAACTTGAATGAAGTATCAAGTGGAAAGCACTGGAGCCCAGCAGATAACTCATGGGAAGAAGCTAGGGGACAGAAAAAGAAGAAATCAAGAAGCTGGCCAAGATCAGCTAGGAATCCCAAGGGATTTGGTATTAAATACATAAAGGGTATGTGGAAGTGGTTTTGGCTCCCCTTACCCCTGCAGGAGACCTCTGGTATCTGAACTACTGGAGAGCTCTTCTGCCCTCATGAACTCAAACACTGGTGTGGGCAGTCATTTGGGGACTTCTAAAGGGCATCACACTAGACTACCAGCTCATACTAAGTTGCCAGCCCTTCCCGTGTACCTGAGCAGCAACAGCAGGTGCCATACTTGGGGCACACCCATTGGAGGACTGTGTCCTTCTGAGGGAACATCAGCCCCTGTGTTTCCGCATCACTGGAGCCCCTAGACATTCCTTGGCACCTACGTGGATTGTGGCAACCACACAGGGCTGCCTAGGCCAAGGGAACTTCAGGGTCCCCAGCGGTCTAGCCCTTGAGAAATGCTGCTCCTTGGTGTAAGTGCAGCACACCAAGGGGGCACCCCTAGGGACAAGGAGACCAGAGCATGCACTTTCCTTAGGCTGAGAGTGACTGCACTACCTCCAGCAGAGAGGCAGGCAAGGGACTCACTAGAGATATCAGATACCAGTTCTCCACAGAAAGAAGTTCTGCAAGGGAAGAGTGTAGTTCTGTTCTAGCAGCTAGGTGGTTTCAGCCCTCTGGCATGGATGTGAAGAGGAGAACTCCTCCTCCCCCTAACTCCCACTGCTGTGGGAACAGCCATGACTGCTCTCTTGGGAAGTTGATGCAGATGTGTGGAGAATGACTGTTCTAGGGTATTAAGGGTGGCTGCAATCCCACTGGTAGCGTACCCACCAGGCCTAGGCTTGCACAAAAGATGGGGCCCCTTCTGCTCTCTACATGAAATGGCAGCATTCCTATAGCAGAGAGCAAGAGAGCCACAAAGCTGCATGTTTGAGGCTGAGGAAAGAGGCTCCACAAAGAGGACATCTGAAGTGAGCAATGGGACAAATGTCTTTCATGGTGCTCAACTACATTGCAGCCTGAAGACAGACAGCAGTGTGTGTCTGCCTGATCTGAGTGTCCTGAGTGCCAGGAGGAGGCATGATGGAGGCAGGAGCTGCAGCAGCCACCTACCTCACTATGCAGACCTTGGTGCATTTCACTAGGAGCTCTCCTGACCACCTGCGTCAAAACTGGTGCTTGTGCCTGCCATTGGGGTATCTTAAAGCAGGAATGGAAGTTCAGTCCCCCCATTAGGAGCTAAGCAGGGAACTAAGGCCACCATGCATTCCATAGACCAGTCCATCATCTAAGGTAACAGAGAAAGCTTCTCTTGATAAAGACAGGTGAAATACATGCCATCTTCTCCTGCTGCAGCCAGCTCTTACCTGTAAGCATCACTACTGACCTACAGATTGAAATATACAATGCAATTTTTGTTTTATCTCCTGACACAAGTGCATGGTGCTGAAGAATGAGATAAGCTTCCTGAGACCTTCACCATCCCAGCCATGCAGGAGACAGTGAGCCTTCTCACACACTCAGTACATCACTACTACAAAAGCATTTGAGAAAGCCACCATACAAATACTATCTAAAACCAAGAAACTGATACATAGGCTTTGCCACTGAAAGCACCCAGAACCAAAGCCAAATGACCATACACAACACATATTATAGTCACATCCTCAAGGGAAAAACAATCCCATCTAAACAAAAGTAAGTTCAAAAATAAAAAGAGATAGTTTACCCAGATGAAAAGGAACCAGAGAAACAATTCTGGACATATGAAATTGTACAGTACTACAATACCCCCAGAGGGTCACACTAACCATCTGACAATGGATCCTAACCAAAAAAAAATCTCTGAAATACCAATTCAAAAACACTGATTTTAAAGCAGCTCAGTGAGATCCAAGAAAAAGTTGAAAACCAACATAAGGAAATCAGAAAACAATATAGGATGTGAGGAAAATTTTACTAAAGAGATAGATTTAAAAAAAAAAAATAGAACTACTGGAAATAAAAAGTTAATTGAAGAAATTACAAAATACAGTTGAAAGCTTTAACAATAGGCTAGACCATTCAGTATAATGTTGGCTATGGGTTTGTCATAGATGGCTTGTAATAGCTTAAGGTATGTCTCTTCTACGTCAACTTTGCTGAGGGCTTTAATCATAAAGGGATGTTGAATTTTGTCAAATGTGTTTCCTGTGTCTATTGTATTGATTATGTGATTTTTGTTTTTGATTCTGTTTATGTGGCGTATAACATTTATTGACTGGTGTATGTTAAACCATTCCTACATTCTTGGTATGAAACCCACTTGATCATGGTGGATTATCTTTGATATGATGTTGGATTCTGTTAGCTAGTATTTTGTTGAGAAAAAAAAAAGCAGTAGGATTTCTATACACCAATAACAATCAAGCGAGAACCAAATTAAGAACTCAATCCTATTTGCAATAGCTACAAAAAAAATAATAAAAGACCTAGGAATGTATTTAACCAAAAAAGTGAAAGATCTCTAAAAGGAAAACTATAAAGCACTGATGAAAGAAATGGAAAAGTATCCCATTTTCATGGAACCTCCTAGGCTCAAGCAATCCTCTCACCTCAGCCCTCCAAATAGCTGGCACTACAGGTTCACATCATCACACACTAATTTTGTTTTTGTTTTTGTTTTCTTGTAGAGATGAGGTCTCACTATATTACCCAGAATGGTCTTTAACTCCTGGACTCAAGCACTCCTACTGCCTTGGCCTCCCAAAGTGCTGGGATTACAGGCATGAGCCACCACCTCATCTGGCAAGAATGGCAATTTTTAAAAGGTCAAAGAAAAACAGATGTTGACACAAACGCTGAGAAAAGGCAATGTTTATACATTGTTGGTGGGAATATAAATTATTAGGTTGATGTGAAAGTGATTGCAGTTTTGGGGAAAACAGCAATTACTTTTGCATCAACCTAATAGTATAATCTCTATGGAAAACAGTATGAAGATTTCTTAAAGAACTAAAAATAGAACTATCCTTCAATCCAGCAATCCTAATACTGGGTATCTACCCAGAGGAAATCTTTGCATCAAAAAGATACCTGTACTTGTACGTTTATGACAGCACTATTTACAATAGCAAATATATAGAACCAACGTAAGTGTCTATCAGTGGCTGGCTGAACAAAGAAAATGTGACATAGAAATTCCGTGAAATTTTACTCAGCCACAAAATAAGAATAAAATCATGTCTTTCACAGCAACATAGGTGGAACTGGAAGCCATTATCTTAAGTGAAGTGATACAGAAACTAAGTCATATACCACATGTTCTCATTGGGTGCTAAACAATGTGTCCACATAGACATAAAGAGTAGAGTAATAGTCACTGAAGACTCAGAAAGGTGGGAAGGGGGCGAGGAATGAGAAATTACCTATTGGGTACAATGTACACTACTCAAGTGATGGTTATGCTAGAAGCCCAGACTTCACCACTACACAATATATCCGTGTAACAAAACTGTACTCGTACCCCATAAATCTATACAAATAAAAACAAATAAACTTTAGAACAAGGGATATGATGAGGGATAAATAGGGACATTAATAATAAAGAAGTTAATTCATTTAAAAGCCATACAAATCTTAAAAGTGTATGCACCTAGAAAAAAGATTAAAATAAATGAAATAATAAGTAATATAACTGAAAAAAAAAACAGAAAAAATCTACCTTTTGAGTTGGATATTTCAACACTTCTCTCTCAGTAATTGGCAGAACATACGGAGGAAAAAAAGCAGTAAAAGTTTGGAAGACAAGAACAACTCTTTTAGCCAATTTAACCTAATTGATATTTACATAATACTTCACGGAAACATAGCAGAATATACAGGCTTTTCAAGTGCATATGGAACATTAACCAAGAAACAACATATTCTGGGACAAAAAGCAAATGTCAAGAAATATAAAAGGACTAAAATCATACAAAGTACGTTCTCTGACCACAAAAGAACTAAATTAGAAATTTAATTTAATAAAAGATATATCTGGAAAATCACCAAATATGTGCAAATTAAATACAACTCTCCTAAATAACTCAGGGAACAAGGGAGAAATCCCTAGGGAAATAAGAAAATAGTTAAAATGCAATGAAATCAAAAAGTAACATCGAAATTTGAAGAATGCAACGAACGTGGTGGTTAAAGGTAACTAGTGTTAAATACTTATATTAGAAATGAAGAAAGTCTCAAATCAATGATTTAAGCAAAGCAAATTAAACCCAAAGTAAGGAGAAGAAAGAAAAAAATCATAAAGATGAGAGCAAAAACAAATAGAAACTGAAAAAAAAAATAGAGAACATCAGTGAAACCAAAGAACAATCTTTCTGGCCCAGTAAAACTCATCTGGACTCAGAATCTGCTCCCCAGGATGCAGAAACCACCTATATTAGCATCTTCCTTCCAGGGCTAGAAAGAAAGGAACATAGGCCAGCATAGTGCTGGGTGGGGGCACCTTTCTAACAGTGTCCCTCCTCCCACTTCCTGCTAGACGTGAGGGACCCAAGGCCCACTCAATGCACAATGCAGCCTTTGATAACCTGGCTACAGCAGGAGGGCCAGGGAAGGTAGGAGGGACAACGCAGCCTGCAGGCCCATAGCTCTTGCACTGTCAGGCCTGGGGAGCAGGGCTCCTCCCTGCCTCTCAGCAAATCGCTTCATGCCTATGAGGCTGCAGCACGTTCCTCATGTTCTAGGATTGAGATACAGTTTGATTTCCCAGGATGGGGAAAGAGGGGCAGAGAACATCCCAGAGATCAACATTGCTGTTCTTGCTCCCTCTCTGACTGGCTTGGCCCACACTGACTGGCCTGCCACCCCTTGGAAAGTGATCTCCACCCAGCCTCTTCCTGAAAACACCTCCCTTGGCTCTCTGATAAAGCTGGAGCTGTGGGTGCAGCATCTCACCTCATCACAGCAGCATCAATGAGCCAGCCTCTCACTGGTGAACAAGCAAAATCCCCTCACTGGTGGGAAGGAATCCAAGACATTACCTGAAATAGCCCAGCATTTTAAAGGTGGGGGGTCAGAGGACCAAAAACATTAAGGCTACAAGAACGTACAAAATCGACTCACACGAAACTAACCTCGTTTACTTTTTGGGTAGGCAGCAGAGCAGGGAAACGCAGTTAACAGAGTGAGTTGAACCTTAGAAAAGCCTCCCATGAGATGCTGCAAATGAGATGGAAAGAACTATGGGCGGTATGCACATAAGGTAAGACAGATTGATGACTGATTCAAAGATCACTAATAAATTACCTAATGCTTGCGTGGATGCTATTTTTTGAGCAAGTTCTTAAGTTTCAGCTCTCATTCCATTACAAGCCAAAACATCATAAATCTTGGAGGAAGGCACAAATTCACTCTTTTAAATGATATTGAATGAGTGTTGCCTCTGTACTGGGCACTAATGACTCTGGAGTGGAAACAGAGCCTCTGCCCCCCAAAAATCTACATTCATGGGAGACTTAGAGGTTAATCAAATGGTCACATAAATAATTGTGTCATTCAGGCTCTGACAAAGAGAAAGGCAGCGTTATTAGAGCTTATAAAATGAGAGTTTCACCTAGGTGCAAAAGCTTCCTATGGAAGTGACTCTCAAGCTAATATCAAGAAGAAAAGTAAGGAGTCATATATACAAAGGTGAGAGGGGAATTAATTTCAGAGAGAAGGACCAGCCTGCCCCTCTCTGTGCCAGGAGAGAATATGGCTAATGTGAGGAAATGAAAGGCCAGTGAGCACGGGGTACAGGGTTCTCATCTGCCAGAATGTGAGCTCCATGAGGGCAGAACATTTTTATTGTTTTGTTCATGGATGTATCCCCCCTGCCTAGAACTGTGCCTGGTAAATAGTAAGTGCTCATAGATATTGAATGAATAAATGAGTGACAAACGTATGAAGCTGTTAGAGTATATGACCAACTGAAGTTTTGTAGGGTTTTAGACAATGGGATGTTGTGAACAGATTTCCCTGTTTTATAGGGATTACAGTAGCAGAAAGACATGAGGGGGCAGGAACCTATACAAGTGTATGGGACCAGCTAAGAAGAGAATCCCATTTCCAGATGAAGATAGCTCAAACTAAGCTGTGGTACTGCTGATAGAGCAAGGTGAGGAGTGTTGAGAGATGTGTAGGGGACTTGGTGAGGGACTCCTAGAAACAAGGTGATCAAAATGTATTAACACATTTTGTTTTTTAATCTTACTGTGACATCTCCTTCAAGCTTTTTGAGATAATGGCAAATTCTGGTTCTGTTTTCCCATGTACCTTCTCTCTCCCTTCAGCAAGTCTGGAGGCTTCCATTTGGGGACAGATCTGATTTATAAAACTCTATCACCAAGTGGCAAGCTTTGCTCCTGCAATGCCCACCCTATGGAGGAGAGTGAACAGGAAGGCAAGAGAAGGCAGTCAGGTCATGACTGGCCTGTGTTTCCAGCTGTTAAGAGACTGAACTTGAAACTAGACTACATGAGAGCCAGTGGAGCATTTTAAGAAGAGTATCAGCCTGAGTGTGTTTAAATTCTAGGAGGACCACTCCAGTGTTGAGGATAACATGGAGGCTGGCCTCACCCAGAGCACTCGGGATTGTCCACAGCAACTACGTCCAGGTACTTTGAGGTTGCAATGAATCTATAGATCAATTTGGAAGAACTGACATCTTGACAATATTGAGTTTTCCAACTCATAAATATGCTACATCTCTCCATTTCATTAGGTCTAGCTCTATTTGTCTTATCAATATTGTACATCTCATCAGCATACAAACCACGCATATATTTTATTAGACTTACTCTAATATTTCATGTTTTCAATGCTGTTGTAAATGGTATTATTTGTAGATTCTTAGGATTTCTCGAACAGATAATCACGTCGTCTGCAAATAAAGGCAATTTTTATTTCTTTCTTTCCAATCTGTATGCCATTTATTTCTTGCTCTTTTCTTCAGCACAATTTTTACTTTTTGTATATGAATGTTCATAATAGGCTTTATTCATGATAGTCAGAAACTGACAACAACCAAATGTCCTTTCTACAAATAAATGATTAAACAAATCGAGGCACACTTATACCTTGGAATACTACTCAGTAATAAAAAGGAATGAACTATTGGTATGCAAAACAATTTTGATGAATATTCAGGGAATTATGCCGAGTGAAAAATACCAGTATCCAAAGGTCACATGTTACATTATGTATGATTCCATTTGTGTAACACTCTTAAGATGATAGTTACAGAAATGAAGAACAAAATAATGGCTGTCAGGGTCCAGAGACTAGGGTGTGTAGAGAGCAAGGTGGTATGGCTGTAAAAGGGCAACACAAAAGAGCCTCTGATGACAGAACTCTACTATTCTTCATCTCAATTTGAGGAAGCACCATTCTTCTAAACATCAAATCAAGGAACTGAGGAGCCATATTTTTTCACTTTCTCTCTCCTCTCTCTCATCCCTTCCCCTTCCCAATATATCTTAAATCTACAAGTGTTTTTACAGTCTCTGCAGCACAATTTTGAATGGGAACAGTGAGAGTGGATATCTTTTCTTGCTCCTGATCTTCAGAATAAAGCTTTCAAATTTTCAACAGTAAGTATAATGTTAGCTATCCATTTTCATAGCTGACCTTTATTAGGCTGAGGAAACTGCCTATCACTCCTAGTTTCTTGAGAGATTCTATTTTGAATGGATGTTGACTTTTGCTAAAAATGCCTTTTTTTGCATTTAATGAGATAATCATGAGGTTTTTTTTCTTTTCTTATCTGTTAATAGAGTGAATTACAATGTTTGATTTTTAAATGTTGAACCAACTTTGCTTTTCTAGAATAAGCCCACTTAATTATCTTTTTCATATATTGCTGGATTTGATTTGCTAACATTTTGCCAAAGACATGTGCATTCATGTTCAGGAGGGACACTTGGGCTGCAGATTTCCTTTTTTATTTTCTTATTTATTTATTTATTTATTTATTTATTTATTTATTTTTAAGACAAAGTCTTGCTCTGTTGCCCAGGCTGGAGTGCAGTGGTGCAGTCTTGGCTCACTGCAGGCTCTACCTCTCAGGTTCAAGCGATTCTTCTCCCTCAGCCTCCTGAGTAGCTGGAACTACAGGCACGTGCCACCACACCTGGCTAATTTTTATGTTTTTAGTAGAGACAGGGTTTCACCATGTTGGCCAGGCTGTTCTCAAACTCCTGGCCTCAGGTGATCCACCCACCTCGGCCTCCCAAAGTGTTTGGATTACAGGTGTGAGCCACTGCACTAGGCCTGGGCTGCAGATTTCTCTTCATGTAATGTCTTTGTCTTGTTTTGGTATCAGGTTAATATCAGCCTCATAAAATGAGTTGGGATATTTTTTCACTCTCTTCTGTGTTTTGGACAAATTTCTGTAGAATTGATATTATTTCTTCCTTAATAGTTTGGTAAAATTCACCACCAAGCTTATATGGGTCAGTAGTTTTCTTTGTTGAAAAGTTTTTAACTATAAATTGGTTTTTTTTTCCAAAAGATATAGCATTGTTCAAGCTATTTCTTTTTTAGTGAGCTTCAGAAGATTGAGTCTTTTGAACGATTTATTTCATGTAAGTTCTCAAACATATTGACATAAAGCTGTTTATAATATCCCCTCATTATTTTACTCTCTGTAGAAACTGTAGTGAAGTATTCTTCATTTCTGATACTGGTAATTGGTGTATTCTCTGTTTTATTCCTTGATCGGACTAGCTAGGAATGTATACAGTTTTGTTAATTTTTCTTATTATTTTTCTGTTTTCCATTTCACTGATTTTCACTCCTAACTTTATTTCCTTCTACTTCCTTTGAGTTTAATTTGTTTTTCTTTGTAATTTCATAAGATCACAGTTTTTAGATTTTTCTTTTTTAATAAGTAATTAATGCTAGCTATACATTTTTCTCTAACCATTTTTTTTAGCTGTGGTGCACTATTATTTTTTTTTTTTTTTTTTTGAGACGGCGCTTTGCTCTGTCACCCAGGCTGGAGTGCAGTGACATGATCTTGGTTCACTGCAGCCTCAATCCCCCAGGCTCAAGCGATCCTCCTGCCTCAGTCCCCCAGTAGCTGGGACTACAGGCATGCACCACCACACCCGGTTAATTTTTGTGTTTTTTATAGAGACAGGGTTTCACCATGTTGCCCAAGCTGGTCTTAAACTCCTAGACTCAAGCTATCTGCACACCTCAGCCTCCCAAAGTGCTGGGATTACAGGTGTGAGCCGCCAAGCCTGGCCTAGCACATTCATTTTTATATGTTGTGTTTTTATTCATTTGACTCAATATGGTTTTGAATTTCCTTTGTGATTCCTTCTTTAACCCAGAGGTTATTTGGAAGTGTGTGTTTTTAAATATTTGTAATCATTTAGAGTTTTTTTCCTATGGCTTTCTTTTACTCACTTCAAGTTTAATTCTATCATGGTCAGAGAATATGCTTTTTAGGATTTCAATCTTTTTACATTAGCAGAGATTAATTTTATGGCACAGAACATGACTTATCTTTGCGAATGTTCTATGCATACTTGAAGAGAATTGTTATTCTGCTATTGTTAAGTAGAGTGTTCTATATATGTTAGTTAAGTTCAGTTAATTCACAGCATCCTTCAGGTCTTCAGCAAGAAGTTGGGTGAGTGTCCTCAATATCCTTCAGGCCATTTAATGTCCTTGAGGTTTCCTTCAGGATCATGCAGTCCTAACATGTATGCACCTAATAATAGAGTTTCAGAATACATAAAGCAAAATTGATGTAACTAAAAAAAGAAATAAACAAATCCCCCATTATATTTGGAGACGTCAATACTAATTGAGAGAACAAGTAGTTAGAGAAGAGATGTTACAAGAGAAAAGAGTAAAAGAAATTCAATCTATATGTCTCTGTTGAAAAGAGTAAAAGAAGTTCAATCTGTATGTCTCCATTGTCAGTATCACATCATCATCTTCATCATCATCACCATCATCATTATCAAACATTTATTGCTCCCTGGTATATGCTTAACCATCAGTCAGGGGTTGCAAACTCCTAGGTCTGCAAGGGCCAAGCAGGTGGGTAAATAAGTGGAGTTGGCTGGATAATACCCAGCTTTAGTGAAGGCAGGGGAAACAACAGGAAGAGGCACAGCCATGATGCTCAGGAGGGGATATGCCCAGTCTAAGATAAAAGGCCCTGCTCAGCTTTTAGAGAATGAGAAAAAAAATAAAATAAAATATGACCATATCTTCTGAGTTGGCATGAAAATCAGAAATTCACATCTTTAAGTGAAATATCTCCAATTGTTAATGTTGGAAAGGTAAATTAAAATAATATTTGGAACACTGTGTGGGCCAATATTTTAGGGCAAACAAATTTGCCTACAGGCTAAGTAAATCCAGCCTGAGGACTTTCACCTTGCAAGCTCAGGTGTAAACACTGGTCTTCCCCTTGGAGATCTCACAATCTAGTTGGGGTAATGAAACTTGCACTTGGATTCTACATTTCAAGGGAAAATGTGGTGGGATCCACTTAGAGATAAGAATAAAGTGTGATATATTGAAACTTATTTATCAGCCTTTCATTTATCACCTCCCATATGCCAAGCATTATTCTAGGTAATAAGGATTCATCAATGCACCAAGACAAACTCCCTGCTTCAGGGATCTTATAGTTTAGTGAGAAAATAAAGACTGTAAAAAATCACAAGTGAATAATGTAGTGAGTTACAAGGTGATAAGTACTATTTAAAATATGGAAACTACCAGAGTAGAAGGGCTACGTTTGTTAAAATTTCTTATTTCCAAAGGTTTTGAGGGGTATGTGGTGTTCGGTTACATGAATAAGTTCTTTAGCGGTAATTTGTGAGATTTTGGTGCACTCATCACCTGACCAGTATACACTGAACCCAATTTGTAGTCTTTTATCCTTCACCCCCCTCCCACCCATTCCCCGGAGTCCCCAAAGTCCATTGCATCATTCTTATGCCTCTGATGCTCATAGCTTAGCTCCCATTGATAAGTGAGAACATACGATGTTTGGTTTTCCATTCCTGAGTTACTTTACTTAGAATAATAATCTCCCATTCCATCCAAGTTGCTGCAAATGCCATTAATTCGTTCCTTTTTATGGCTACGTAGTATTCCATGGTGTGTGTGTGTGTGTGTGTGTGTGTGCGTGTGTGTGTGTGTATCAGTATATCACAATTTCTATCCACTAGTTGATTAATGGACATTTGAGCTGGTTCCATATTTTTGCAATTGCGAATTGTGCTGCTATAAACATGTGTGTGCAAGTATCTTTTTTGTATAATGACTTCTTTTCCTCCAGGTAGATACCCAGTAGTGGGATTGCTGGATCAAATGGTAGTTCTACTTTTAGTCCTTACAATCTATATTTCCGACAAAGGACTAATATCCAGAATCTACAAGGAACTCAAACAAATTATCAAGAAAAAAACAATCCCAACAAAAAGTAGGCTAAGGACATGAATAGACAATTCTCAAAAGAAGATATACAAATGGCCAACAAACATATGAAAAAATGTTCAATGTCACGAATGATCGGGGAAATGCAAATTAAAACCATAATGCAAAACCACCTTACTTTTGCAAGAATGGCCATAACCAAAAAAATAAAAAAATAATAGATGTTGACATGGATGCAATGAAAAGGGAACATTTCTACCCTGCTGGTGGGAACGTAAACTGGTAAAACCACTATGGAAAACAGTGTAGAGATTCCTTAAAGAGCTACAATTTTTATGAGTTCAGAGAGATCTGTGATCACTGAGAAGTGACAGCTGAGAAATGGCTTCAGAACATGAAAGAAAAAGAGCTCCATGTACATCAGAAGAAGAGCATGCTAGGAAAATAGGAGAGGAGTGTAAAGACACAGGTGGGAGTGTGCCCGGCATGCTGGAGGAAGGCCAGGATAGAGAGTGCTGCTTGAACAGAGTGAGCTGGGATAAGTGGATTGATCCGAGTTATACAGGAAACAGAGGGTACCTTTTAAAAAGGAGTAATCATCATGCCTGTAATCCCAGCACTTTGGGAGGCTAAGGTGGGCAGATCACTTGAGGTCAGGAGTTCAAGAGCAGCCTAGCCAACATGGTGAAACTCCATCTCTACTACAAATATAAAAATTAGCCGGCATGGTGGTGCACACCTGTAATCCCAGCTACTTGGGAGGCTGAGGCAGGAGAAACACTTGAACCTGGTGGGGCGGAGGTTACAGTAAGCCGAGATTGCTGAGACTGAGCCACTGCAATCCAGCCTGGGCGACAAAACAAGTCTCCATCTCAAAAAAAAATGTGTAATCAAAGAGTATTTAAGAGAGAGAGAGAGAAACAGAGAGACAGAGAGAGACAGACAGACAGACAGACAGAGACTGTCTGCAAAGCTGTGGGCAAAGTTCAGGTAAATCGGCAGGGTCAGGCACCTGCGAGTTGGCAATAGCTAAATGCCTTTAGCACGAGCAGGCCAGAAGGGGCCAGCAAAGAGCAAGATTACTGGAACCTGGAGACAGCTGGCCGACACAGAGGGCGGAGGACGGGGCTGCATCTCTCCTGGTAAAGGAACACAGCCATGGCTTGCCAGGGAAGGGACCAGTGAAGCAAATAACCCGACCTCTCTCAGCAACCATCTCCCCATCCCATACCAGTGCCTCCCATTGAGTGATCTAACTGCAAGCAAAAGGGCAGCAGGGAATGTTTGAAGATTTCTGTGGCCAGTCTCCTAGGAATGTGAGCATGGCGAGGAAAGCTGGAAAACGGATGTGGAAGGACAAACGGAGAATGTCCAGGACAGGAAGAGCAGTGGGAAATGAGTCAGAGAGAGAAGTATGTGGTTTGTAAAACCTGTTTGGCTGCGTTCAGAGCCCAGCTTTTACTCTAAGTAAAATGTGCTCCACTGCAGGATCTTGAGCAGAAGAATGACATGACTCAACTTCTGTTTTACAAGGAACACTCTGGCTCCTCCATGGAAAGCAACTGTGGGTGAGGGAAGAGCAGGGGTGGAGTCTACTGGCCTTGACTTGGCCGATAGTGGTAGCAGTGGAGGTCGTGAGAAGTGTTCTGATACTGACTATATCCAGGTAGATCCAACACGATTTCTGGATGGATTAGATACAAGGTTGTGAGAGATACAGAAACATCAAGGATAAGTCCAAATGTTTTGGCCTGAATACCTGGAAATATGGAGTTATCTTTAACTGAGATGGGAAAGCCTGCAGATGGAGCCGACTTAGTGGAGTGGATTGGTGGGGTGTGGACATACTAAGTTTGGGTCTATTCAGTACTTCATATTGAAGATACCGAGTGGACAGTTAGATACACTAACTTGGAATTCATAAGAAAGATAGGGACTTAAAATATAAATGTGGGTATCATTAACAGAGAAATTTGAGAAGGAATATGTCTCTTCCAAATGAGAAAAACAAAGAAAGCTTCATGGAGGAGGTGACATGTAATTTGCATCTTAAAGGGTGGAATTTTGACAGCAGAAACAAATGAGGAGAATAGTCCAAATGGAAGAAAAAACACTAATAAAAGTGCTAGAATAGGAAATTGGAGGAATGTTTTGGGAGTGCCAATAGAATGGGGAGGAGCTGTAAGCTTGGTGTTGGAAGTCAGAGACAGAAATAGAACTAGAACATGGTCCTGTCTCCCAGTTGATTCACGCATTTGTCATTTACTATGCACACATTTATTGACCACCTACTTGGTCTAGGGGCTATGCTCCTTTCTGAACATTAATAATAAAGGCATTTATTCAACACAAATTATGCACTCCATGAATGAAAACTTATTTAATCCTTACAATGCCTCATCAGAGCTGTACTAACATGATCCCCAGTTTAAAGATAAGGAAATTAAGAGTCTGAGTGATTTGCTCTGGCTCTGTAAGCAGCAGGATTGGAACCCAGGAAGTATGACCCCAGAGCCTCTGTCCTTACCACTCTGCTCTGCTGCTCTGTCAGAAACACCAAACCAGGCATCTGTGGGAGAGCAGCCAGGCAGCCATCAGAAATGCAGATTAGTAAGCCAAGGGGGAGATGCTCTCCAGACTTTCTTCTGCGTGGGATGTGAAATGTGCCCTCTCCAAGAGTCAGCTGAGGCACCGACAGCAGAAGCTTTAGAAGAGGAGGTGGTGCTGCTGACCCAGGCAGAGGTCACCAAGCTGCTTGGTCTGACTCACCCGGAAAAGCCGACTGCTCTTTTCAAAGCACCAGCTCCCCTTTTCTTGGCTTCTACAGCAAACCTAGGATCGAGGGAAGGCAACCGAAGCCTTGCCCTGGAAGGGTAGCATTGAAAGTGTGCTTGAACAGTAACATGTCTACACCTCTACTCCTCATCTCCTCCAATCCATTTTAGAGATGAGGAAACTAAAGACATGCAGGAAACAAAGCCATGGAGGCTTTGTTACTTGTTCTACATTTTCTTGGAATGTCTGTGACAAATCCTACAACAGAACTCAACTCTCAGGACTTTCATGATCAGTGCGCTTCCACAAAACATGCTAATGTTTTAAAACTAGGTTTCCTAGCAAGCAGGCTAGAATGGGATCGTGTATGTGTGTGTTTGCCGAGTTCATGATACTAGCCCAGGACTGACACTCCCTACCACTCCCGGGGAAAGGAATTTCTCTTCAGTTCAGTGTATCTTTCAAAAAAATTGAGATTTCAGGCATCTGATCCAGTAATGAGATAGGAAAGAGGAGCCCTGCCATCCAGTGAGTCCTGCTCAGGTGTCTTTCCTAGAGAAACACTCACACCTGTGTATCAAGGGGCCTGTGAAAGGAAACCTACGGCAGCATCACAAGAAACGGCAAGAAGTGGAAGGAACTCAAATGCCCATCAACACAGAAGTGATTATACAGCAGTTAAAAAGACCTACCTCTATGAAGTAGCTATTCATAGAGTCAAAGAAACAGCCTTAAGACATATTATACAAAGAAGAAGAAGAGGAAGACAGAGAAGCAAAAGAAACTGGCAATACAATGCATACATTTTGACCCTTTTATGGAAAAAAAAAACCCAGTTATTTGTGTGTGTCTGTGTGTGTATAGAAAGAGAATCACCTCAGCCCGGCGATTTTAATACATTTATTCCCCCAACAAATGTCCCCTGAGTGCCTCTTCATGGAAACCTGAGCGGAACTCAGCAGGGTGCAGAGCAAGCCACACCTCATGCCTGCCCTCTACTGGCTGGAAGAGGAAGGACAGTGAGATGCGGCAAAGGGAAAAGAGACATTGTCTCTTTTTTTTAAGTACTCTATGTTATCCAGGGTTTTCACAACAATAATTTATTCCTGAATGTGTCATTACAAATGTGTAAATATGTGAACAAACAAAAGAATAAGGTAGAAGCAGAGAAGGGGAAGGAGAAATGCATGGCTAAGTGCAAAGTATCAGAGGTGCTCGTGGAAGGGAGGCTGGGGCCTCTCCCTCTAGGCTGTTGTATCACCAGTTCCCCACCCCGAGTTCTGTGTCCACAGTGTCTTGGAAAGTAGAGGAAGGAAGTCAAGTAATATTATATTTTCTGCAACAAGCATCTTCCAATAACTGGAGATTCCACATCTCCCATTGCCTCCTAGTGAGCCCCATAGAGCACTGCCAGCCAGTTACAGCCCCTGCGGGGTGCTGTCTGCATCATCCTCCAAGAATGTCATTACCTGCAGGCATGGCCTCTGCACTGTCTTCTCCCTGGTCGCACGTCTCTTCCCAGCCCGTGTTCTCTGTAGAGAGCCAGCCATTTAGAGAGCCCCTCCTGATTCTTAGTTTCTGAAGCGGCACTCTGCTGCCCACACAGACTACCTAAGAGCAGATCACAGAGAGAGGCACATACCTTCCAACCTGACCCACACCCTGTCCTTGGACTTGTCTTCCAGTCTGCACAGGAAAATTGACAAGATAAACTGTTGGCTGATAGGTTAGCAAAAATGTTGCCCCTAATTCAGTGTGCTCTTTCCTCTTAATAATAAACTAGATTATTAGATTTGGAGTCAGAGCTCTCCATTCCAATTCTGGTTCTGTAAGTTTCAAGATATATTGCCTTAGGCATACTTACTCCTATGTAGAAAAATATTACTATTAAATGTGGAATTAAAAGCCCTACCTCACAGAATAGCCATGAGGATTAAAAGAGGCATTTACAAGTGCTTGGGTTTTGTTATTAACATTGGTGTGTGAGCATGATTGCATTCCATTCTGCTGGTTTCAGGTGCCATCGTTCATCTGAACATTGCAGAATAAGGAGGAGAAAGAGGTGCCCAGGATAGCAGAATGTGCCTAACGCCCACGACAGAGATAAAATCTCAGTTCCAGCCAGGAAGCGTACACAGAAATACCTCCCAGTAAAACCAGATCTGCCTGTCCTCAGAGATAATCACAAGGATTACTTTCAATTGCCTCTCACCAAGAGCGACCTGGCTGCATTTTTTCGCCTCTTGCCTCTCAACTGGCTGTCATTTTTTATAGACTTGAATTTTAAAAAGCTGCTTACTTAGAAACGAAAAATGAAGTTATATACTCAATTAATTTTACCTTTATGACATTTGGCTTCATTGTCTAATAATCTTTTTTTTTTTTTGAGATGGAGTCTCACTCCGTAACCCAGAGGCTGGAGTGCAGTGGCACGATCTTAGCTCACTGCAACCTCCACCTACCCAGTTTAAGCAAGCAATTCTCTTGTTTCAGCCTCCTGAGTAGCTGGGACTACAGGTGTGTGCCACCACACTCGGCTAATTTTTGTATTTTTAATAGAGACTGGGTTTCACCATACTGGTCAGGCTGGTCTCGAACTCCTGACCTCAGGTGATCCACCCACCTCAGCCTCTCAAAGTGCTGGGATTACAGGCATGAGCCACCAACCCCAGCCTAATAATCTAGTTTAATGATTTAAAAATAGGTGTCTCTCTCGTTCTTTTTCCTGTGTGTTTTTATTGATAAATTCAATGGGTGGCCTTGAGCAAATCAAACATTTCCCCCTTCGATTGCTTCCTGATTTCTTGCATGATGTAGCTTTGAGTCCCTGTACTGTTTTGGTCTTGCTCCTGTGACGACCTTGGCAGAGGTCCAGGTAGATGGTGTTTAATACACAACTGGAAGGTACTGGCCCTTAATTGTTTCACTCCCTATCCTATTTTAGGCCACATCCACATCAGCCAGCAAGTCAGGAAATGGTCATAGGACCACACTTTGAAAACACACATGGGCCAGTGAAACTGAATGCATCTGCAAATCACTTGGACACATTTAACAAAACACAGATTCTCAGACGTTGCTCAACCAGTGAATCAGAATCCCTGAAGGTAGGATCTCTGGAAATTTTATTCATACTTCCTAGGTGATTCTAATTAGCTGAAATATTGGCAAACACTACCTCACAGTTTCCTTTCACAAGGATGAGGGATAAGGCATAGGATTCAGGGGTCCTCAATAACGGAGTTTCCTTTCTTAATCATCCCAACCTTCTTTACACTTTCACTCCCAAGCCAGCAGGGGGTAGCATCTGCAGGGCATTTGGACTATAGAGAAGATAATCTGCAGTGACCTTTTTCATTCCTCACATCTATGGTGACGACAAATAACCTTTAATTGTACAGAAAGTCCCTGTCCAAAGTCATTGATTCATTGCATCCTTGTACCATGTCTGCAAAGTAGGTGTTGGTCCACCTTCATGTACAGGAAAAACATGTTGTCTGAGAGAAGTCAAGTGACATCTCTAAAGCCTTATTTCTAATCATTGGCAGTGATGGGGTTTCTCTCACATTCCAGGAGGGAAATGGACAGAGGAAGAGTTACACATAGTAACTTCATATTTTAAAACTTATGAGAGAACACACACACACACATACCACAGCACAACCTTTACTCCCACGCCTCACTTCCACCTTCAGCAACCCTACCTAATTATAAAGTCCAGGATGCTTCCAACCTACACCGGACCACATTCTTACAGAGTTTATGCAAACTGGTGAAGCAAACTTGTCATCCACACACTTACATGCACAGTCAGCAAAAGTGACAGAACCGTTTAAATACCACAGGCTAGTTCTCAGTTCTTAAAGTGCGTGTTAATACCATAGACTACTACATTTCAAACCTCAAAGTACAAACAAGCCACCTGAGAATCTTATTAAAATGCAGACTCTGATTCTGCAGGACTAGGGCAGGGCCTGAGTTTCTGCATTTTTTAGCAAGCTCCCATGTGACATAATGGCAGCTGGTCCATGAACCATACTTTGAGTTGTAAGGCCAGAGCCTATGTTACCATCTAGCCTCTGCCATTTCTCTCCCTGGATGCAGGCATGAGATGAGAACAGTGGAGTGCAGACCACTCCGTTTCTTGCCTTTTATTAAGTGAGTATCTCTCCCCGTGGAGGATAATTCTAGAGTTTAAAGACACATATTGTTCACCTATGGCCCCTAAACCATACCCATTGTTTAATCTCATACTCACCTGAAGAAATGGTGATCATTCCATAGCTCCAGATTTCTAAGTCATTCCAAGAATTGTTTTAACTGAGATTTTGAGCTTCCGGCTCCCGATATGATGAGAGTCTCGCGTATGCAACACTATCATTGCCTTAGAGCATGAGGAAGCGTTTTTGTGTTTTGTTTTGTTTTAATTTTCTTCACTGGATTCCAGTGGTTTTCAACAGTGGAAGATTTTTGCCTGCCTGGGGACATTTGGCAATATCTGGAGACAATTCTGGTTGTCACAACCGACTACTAAGTTCTAGTGGGTAGAGGCCAGAGATGCTGCTAAGCATCCCGCAATGCATAGGACAACACCCACAACAATGACATATCCTGCCCGAAAGGTCAGTGATGCCATTGCTGAGAAATCCTACTGCCTTCTAGTCAACTCATAATCATCAATATCTTTGGCAACTTACTGAATGCTTTTTAAAGATATTTCCACATGTCAGGGTAAGAAAAAGATTATAGGTAGCCATTCAAAACAGAAGCCACTGAGGCCTTGCGTTCCACTGGGCAGAAAAGTTTAGTGGTTGAGGAGCCCAATGACCAGGTTTGAGTGCCAGTTCTCCCACTGACAAGCTGGATGGAACTGAACATGTTTCTCTAGGTCTCTCAGCTTTTATTTCCTCAAGCATCAAATGACTACAAGCCCAACAAGAGCAGGGACCTTCTCTGGGGCAGCAAAGTACATACATTCTCTTAGCACCTAATAAGCACTTGTGTACATATCAATGAAACAAATGATGCCTGACTTACAACATAAGTTTTCCAATCTGATGGTGAATACTGCCTTTTAAATCTTGATTACTTGAATTTCAGGGGTTACTGTTACTAGCTGTGCCTTACCCTGGCAGAGCAGGACTTGCACTCCAGGATATGTATAGGATCCTGTACTGTACACATAGCAGTATACAGTGGTGGGAAAGACTGTGGGCTCTAGTATAACCTGGTTTCAAATCTTAGCCCCCCCGCCACCACATGAACTGAGACATTTGACTTACCCTCTCTACACCTCCGTTTCTTCATTTGAAAAATGGGGGTTATAATAATTCTTATCTCACAGGGCTCTTGGAAGAATTAAAATTAAATAAGATAATGTATGCAAAGCCCTTTGCACAGTGCCTGGCACACAGCACACACTCAGTAAAGGAAGTCTTTATTATGCTTTTGGCCTCCAGCCCCCAAATCAAGGGCACCTGATCAGTTACCTCTCAAAAGAGGGATAGCGACACAGTGCTGAAATCAGAACCTGGCCCCAGAGACCAAGCTGACCCAGCTCCTTTCTGCTGGATGGAAAGTCAGGAGCTCACCCTCCTCATAAGGGGTTTGGGAATAAGTATTCCATGCTCTTCTGCATGCCTGCTTTGTCATATTTGGAATACAGCCCAAATGATGAGATGCTTAGCATGTTCATTCTACTACAAGGCCAAAGGACCCTAAAAAAGGTGTCAATGCTGAAAATTGTTTGGAAAGCAAAGAAAAAAGTGAGGAAAGAAAACTGCAGCCTTTGATTCAATCATGAATTTTGCATAAAGGGCTCCGCATTACAGTGCACCAGAGACCATACCGCCACATACTTCACGTTCCATTTTTTATGAGAAAGAGGAAAATGGGGGAAATTTTCAAACCGATATTAGGAGAGTATTCAAGAAAGTAAGTTCACATATATATCTTAATTTGAGCATATGGACCCGAGCCATTTATATTTCATAGCATAGTAAAAGCTTAGAGCTGGAAAGAAGCATCTAGTCCAATCCCTTCCTCTTCCAGATGAGCAAACTGAAGCACCTGGGGATGAAGTTACAAGTTGCACACCATCAGCCTGGTCCTGGCTGACTTAGGAGGAAGAGCCATGGGTCTTGTCTTTGTGTCGAATCCCCCCGACTCCTGGACTATAGGACTAAAAGGAAACATGGAGTTGTTCTGCTCCAAGGGCACTCTTCTCTCTGGGCTTGTGAAGTTCATTCATTTTCTCAAGTAATAGTTACTGAGCACTTATTATGTGCCAGATGCTATTCTTGTACTTGAGCACTCAGCAAGCTCTGGATAGAGGACAGAACAGATGCCTGCTCCTTTTGCACTTACATTTCAGTAGGCGATGTCAATTAAGAAGTGCACAAATTAGCTGGGTGTGGTGGCGCATGCCTGTAATCCCAGCTACTCAGGAGGCTGAGGCAGGAGAATCGCTTGAACCCAGGAGGCGGAGGTTGCAGTGAGCTGAGATCATGCCATTGCACTGCAGCCTGGGCAACAAGAGCAAAACTCTGTCTCAAAAGAAAAAAAAAGAAAACAAGTGCACAAATAAATGGTACAGCACAACTTCAGATAGCATTCTGTGCTCTGAGAAAAACAAAATAGATCATTGTGACAGGTACTGAGGGAGAAAGGACAATTGGGAATGCCTCTCCAGGAGGCAACATTCACTAGAGCTGAGACCTGAACGATGAGAAGGAGCCAATCATGTGGAATGCAGAAGGAAGAGGGTTCAGGTCGGAAGGAACAGCCCCCGTGAACACCCTAGACAAGCATGGGATGCAGTGTGCACAGAAAGGAACAGAGTGGGCAAGGGGGAGATGCTAGAAGTTGAGGTCAGAGCAGTGGGCAGAGGCAGGATGCTGATGTTGCAAGGACTTGCCCTGGAGCCTCTGGAAGGTAAAAACAGGACTGAGATCAGAACGGGAGCCTCCAGGCTCACAAGTGTTATGACTCTGTGTCAGTCACAGTGTGCAGGCTCTTTGGTCCTGGAGACCTTATGCTGAGTCACCAGGTCAGTTACGGGAGATGCCACACCGGCCTCTGGACATGTTGTCCTCACACTCAAAACGTGGCCAGGGACAAGCTCTCAAAGGCCAAGGGAGCCCCCAGGAGCAGAATGACCAGACAGTAGTGAGACGGAGAGTGGCTACCTCCTTTCCCTTTAGCCACCGTGACTCACACAAGCTTAGTCAGTCATGAATCAGCCCTACCAGCCCAGAAGAAGGGCTCAGTAGGGTCTAAGGCTAATTTTAAAATCATTATTGTTAGTTTTTAATTACATAAGAACTTATGAATACATTTTCCTGGTTAAAAAAATAAATACATAAAATAAAACATGGTCCCTACAGCTAACGTTCCCGTAGACTCCTCTCCAATCCTGTCATCTTATCATCACCCCCAACCTCTATCTCACTATTAGTATAGCCTTCCAGACCATTTCTTATTCCATAAAAGGCATCCCTCACCAGACAATAAGTCTTAAATAGTCCAGGTTACTAGATAAATACCCACCCCGTTTTGCAAATTGCTGTGTAATATTCCTCAGTAAAATATGCCACAGTTTATCTCCCCGGGAATTGTAGTTCAGACTGTTCCCAATCTTTTTTTATTACAAAAAAATGTTGAAATAAAATTTCCTTTTGGTACATTTTTGTGAGTGTATCTCTACAGTAGATGGAAGACTTTCCTCTTAGATGTAATTCACAAATGTAGACCAAATCGATCATGGGAATTTCTAAACACTGAGTGATTGTCTAGAGCCAGGAGACTTGTCTTTATTATTACTGCCATCGTGGACTCCCTGCATGATTTTACCCAATTCCCAACTTCTTTGGGACTCTGTGCAAGGAGAAACAGTTTTGATGTACTCTAAGAACTCTTAGAGATCTTGCCTCCTACAACTCTAAGATTTGGGATATTAAACCTGTGGAATTCTCTCCCAAGTAGAGGTTTGATTCTCATTCCAAGGTTATAGGGAACCTGCAGGAAGGCATTGCTGTGGGTTGCAACACATCAAGATCACACTGTTCCACTTTAGGCAGTAGAACATACTGTACTGGTGTTCCTGGGGAAATGACTAGCACACACATAGCCACTGACTTCTGCCTGCCCTTTTCCATGCCCTTCCTGGATATTAGGGGATATGATGTCACCTTGTGTAAATTCTGTATAAATGCCTGAACCTGAACCCATAATTTATAATAAGATATAACCACAACCTGCTTGGCACAGTCTTAAGTTTACAAAGCACACAGTTTCTCATGACGTTCCTAGAACAATCCTGAGATATATTCCATGAAAAGATAATTATAATGTATAACAATGTGCAGTGACTATTATTATTCATTACAGCTTAGTAGACTGAAACAAAAGAATGAATTGGTTGCCCATGGTCACATAGCTAGGAAGTAAGGGCAAACCTGGAGCCCAGATGTTCTGATTCCGAGTTCTTTTCTCTCACACAGGGCAACGACGGACTTCACTGTTTGTGGCTGTGAACCCATTTGTAATTATTAATAACTAGGAGAGACATGCATCCTCAGCAAATGCTAAAGGATTTATTGGAAGACCATATACAGAGACAAAATTTGGGTCTTAAAAAGCCAAGTAAATAAAAAGAGGACCAAACATTGGAGAAGAGGGCATGGGAATTAATTAGCTGAACTCCAAGCTGAAATGAATAAGCCCATGTTATCTGAAAGGCTTTTACTCCACACGTTAATGAAAGATCTGTTCAGGATGATTTAGCTAGACTGGCTGTGAAAAGGAAGGCCTTTCTAGAGCAGAGACAACTAAGGTAAGATCTAGAGAATCAGGAGGTTCCAGCTGTTATCCTGGATTCCTACACTGTTATCCTGTTATTCCTATATCTGGTTTGCTCTGAGTACAAGGTTCCCAAGACGAACAAACTCACTGGAAGGCCAGCAAATTTCCTCTGCTCAGGAAACCAAAGGGGGATGGGGTGGGGGCATGGGATAGAGTGAGCCTTCTCAATGCTTGACCTGGATAGTCAGTGCTAGAGGAACTCTGAGGACAGAGTCAAGAAGATGGAACTTAAAGGAATCTTGAAGAAATAATCAGCTTTATTCAAGGGAAACAGAAGAGGTGGGCACTACAAGCAGGAGAACTGAAGGCAGAAAAGAAAAAGTGGGTCAATAATGAGTAACTCATAAAACCTGTCAAGGGACAAGCTTTCAATGGCCAAGGGAGCTCCCAGGAGCACAGTGAGCCCCTCAGTGCTTAATCTGTAAAATGGAACGGTAGGATAGAATGTTCCCTGACATCTTTTATAGGTGGTTCTACCATTAAAATAAAAAACAGCCCAGGAAGGTCAGCCAAGGGAATGGTAGAACTGAGTCCAGTTTTCAGATCTCCCAAATTCCTATCTAGATCTGGCTCGACCCCAGCTCCTTCCTTCTGCTGGAAGAGTCACCATCAAGAAGGAGGTTTGCGCTGCGGCCAGATATGAGTGTGAGGCCTCAGCAGAACACCATGGTAGGGCCATCTGCCTGGAGCTCCCTGCAGCCCCCAGCACTCTGATCTCAAAGCCGGTTCCTTTGTTCCCCCCAGAAACTTCCCAAAGATGTTAGGAGCCACTTTGATTTTGGTGTTGCTTTGCTTTTTTTTCTTAACATTTCCCCCACAAAACAATGTGAGGAACAAGAGGAAAAGCATGACCCAGTCACAAAGCTATTTCAACCAGAAAAACAGGTCTGAGTCCTGTCAATTCCACCTAGGTTATAGGGATCCCCCAGAGAGGAAAAGGGAAAGAAACACAGAGAGCTTCATGCAAAGCACCACTCCCATGGGAAATCTGCTCTGTGTTCAGGGCCTGGGGCTCAGCACAAACCAGTGGTGTCCCTAGAGGAACAAAGGTCCCCACACCAACTGAGAAGGTAGTCAGATCTGCCAAACTTCAAACTTGGTTCAACTGCTCTATGCTTAGAACCAAGAACACTAGAGAGAAAGGAACTGCAGGCATCATCCAGTCTAATCCTTCAACAGCATTTGCCCTCATATATACACTACCTTTAAAAACATACTGCATATGTTTTCTGTAATTTTCTTCTTATTTAATCACATGCTATGAAAACCCTCCCGCATAATTACACATAGATCTGTCTCATGTTGCTAACAACTGCATATTACTTTTCAAAACTAAAAAAACAAGTAGTCACCTTTGGTGAGATATTCAGATAGTCTAAGGAAGACAAGTAGAAACTATGGAAGCACAAGCACCCTCCTCACTGTTCCCACACCTTATAGACTAGAAAAACTTTGCATTCAAAGTTTTTTGCACGTATTCAAGTGAGCATTAATTTGTAAATGAAAGGAGCAAAATGAGGAGGACGCAGAGATGTAACTGGACTGGAATGAGAGAAAGGAAGCTGGAGAGAAAAGTTAGGGGCCAAGAGTTGCCTTAGTCATCAACAGCAATGGGAGGCAGGGAGCAGAAAGTGAGGAGAGCTCGAGATGACCCCAGTTAGGGACAGGGAGTCAGGAAAGATGGGAACTCTTCGTGGAGAGGAAAAGTTCAGTAATGGCAGCCCAGCAGCAGCCCATGAGGGGCAAGGCCATGGCCATGGGTGAAGCTGGCCCTAAAACCTTTCCTCTTTCCCCTCAAAGAAGTTGGAAGGTCTGTCTCCCAATGATTTTGCCACATGGTTTTCAACACCCGGAGCCTTTACCAGTTTCCTGGTGAGACTTGTTTATCTCTATTCTGGAGTCTTAACGTTCAAAACAAACTTCCAGACAAAGGGATCCTCTGCTCTGTGGGTCTCAGCTCCATTCTCCTGCAAAGACAGGGCCAACAACGCTGATCTCCTGATGACTTTCACAGCCAAATCCACAGAGAATCCCACCCCCAGCTTCCTCCTGCGTCTTTCCCGCTGCCTCTGATTGTTGTGGACATCCTCAAGGGCATAGCTTTTTTAGCTTATTTTAACCCCTTTTTTCCTATCCTTATAAACTATACAGAGAAAATAAGACTGTTCCCCCAGCAGATGCTTTTTGGGCTTTACAAAGCGGTCCAAGACCCAACGATCTCTTCTAAGAGCTGAATTCTTCAGCATCTAGCTGGATATATTATCAAAGGGAACCCCAGACGAGAATATTGCATCAATTAATCTCCGTTAGTTAGAAAATGTTCAGGCATGCTTTCATGGCCACCACTCTGTGGAAAAGCCTAACAGATTTCCATAAGTAGAAAAGGACAGCATTGTCACTGAGGGCAGGTATAAGTGAGGGGTGATACTAATAATTAGCATGTATCAAGCCTTCATTTGTTGTGCGTTACACTAAGTACTTTAAACACACACAACAATCCAAAAGATAGGCACTGTACTCTTGTACAGACGGAAACTTTGAGGCTTATAGAGGCTATCTTCCCCACAGTGAGACAGCTAGAAAGTGATGAAGCTGCGATTAAAAGTCAGGAAGGCTGGAAAAGGCACCTGGGCTTTCCCGAGAACACCACCGGGTTTAGCTAATTTATATTTTGCTCAGTTAATTGTCTCCCTGCTGCCCTAGAACTGGATTTATGCTTATGAGAGTGGAGTTCTTTTTATTTCTTTATTTTTTCTGCAATCATCCATTATTGGGTAGAGCTCTCGTCTGTCCTATTCTCCGCAGTATCCCCAGAAGCCAGCCCTGGGCCTACCACAAAGTAGACCCTCAATAAATAATTGCTGCGTGAATGAACTAATGAATCAATACCATGCTTTTATTTGACTATGTCCTATAATTTGAAATTTTCTGAACATTGAGGCTTTGGGTGATAACTAAATATGTTCGTGGACTACAACTGTTAATTTCACATGTCTAAGTTATCTGAACTTTCTCTCAGAAAAATATATTTTTCCAAGCATTAGAACCTAATAAGTTACCTGCAACTTGGGAACTGAATAAGGAGATTCCGTCTTATAATGTAGAGGACACATAAAGTGGAATAATTTAAATATTTACTAATCACTTATGTTCTCAAAGCTATTTTAGGCCTCTGCCCTTTTCAATAGCAAAGAGCTATGAATCACCTGGGATGCTTGTTTCAAATACTGTGCAAGGGAGTCCAGAGTCTGAGAATCTGCATTTTTGGAGGTATCTCAGGTGTCTGTTATATATACAAAATTTTGAGAATGCCTGTGAAGACGTTAGGGCTATTTTTACCTCCACCCCATTGGACAAAATTCCTAACAAGCTATCAAATGTGTTTCAAATCCATTGATCCTTCAGTTTACCTAAAGATTCTTTAATGGTGATCACTTCCTGGGGTCATGAGCCGTATCAATTTTATCAATGTTTTCCTCCCTGTGTAAGGTAGAAACATTGTATTTATCTAAAAGCTATTCTTTCCCCAATTTTAATAGGGCAGCTACCCAATCTTACACTAAAATCCCAGACTCTAGTGCACTGAGCCACTCTCACATAGGATTAAGCTAGAAGTGAGAAGATCTGGTCCAGTTCTGCCACAAGATGCTGTGTGTCCTAGGGCAGGTTGCCCAGCCTCTCTGACCCACTGTTTCCTTTTCTAAGCTGGGGCTGTGAGTGTTCACAGCCTTTTGAGTCTGCACATGCTTTAATTGGAGTCACGCTATAGACAAGGATCATGTGTCCTCCTCTCAGTCTTATTTTTCAGCACTCAAAAGTCATGCTTCTATGATCATGAATTCGGTTCAAAAAGTGACAGAGTAAGTAGTCACAGGAATGTCAAGAGCCCTACCCCTCTGAATCAACTATGACCAAAAAACTTTGGAATATAAACCTCTAAAATACACACCTATAAGATACAATTACAAAAAATAAAAAACACTTGGAGGAAGAGTTGGTTGACCATACGAAAACTGGCGTGGACCTGTGAGACCACATACCTGCTGTTCTCCTCAGATGGGGGAGTGTTTCAGGGTGGGGTGCCTGGGCAGTCTACTCTTAGGGCTGTGTAATATTAAATCCAGAAAATGTCTGGGTTGCTCTGTCAACAAATATTTATTGGTAGCTACTACATGCCTGGCCCTGTGCTAGGTATTGGGGACCTGTAGGTGAACCCTACTGACAGACCCATTCATTCATGGAGCTAACATTCTCGTGAGAAAGAGAGGCAATAAACAATTCTAATGATGAATCGGTGATAGGGGACAAAGGGAATCAGTGAGGGAAAAGGGGACACGCTGGGAGGCTGGAGGAGCCCCTTATTGTCTCATCCACTTGTCTGGACGCCACATTCACAGTTGAGGAAGACAAGGCAGCGGTGGTAGTGACCGCCTCAAGCCTAGACTGCACCAAGCTTGCCAGCAGCTGGGCCGGATGGAAACTGTCTTCCTGCAAAGCCAGGCTTTCCTTCACGGCGCCCCCAATGATGTTTCTTTCCCTATCATTGTCGAGCCCTTAGACCTCAGGATCAAGGGAGGGAAAACAAGCGCTCAAGCACCCCCTCGTTGGTCCCAGGACACAGGGTCCCGTCCATCCCCCATCGCACCCCAGGGCCCAGGCAGAAGCCCGGCGGGGCGGGGCCTCGGACACGCGCCGGTGCGTCCAGCAGGTGGCAGCAGCGAGCGGCCGCGCCCCCCGCGCTGCCAACCCGCGAGCCCGCATCATGGATGTCGAGCTCTCCTATTTCGCATTGCTCGCCCTGGAATTCGAGACCCCAGACGAGGACCAGGATTCATGAATCGGTCGCAGGGGCCGGGGCAGGGGCCTCTGGCTCCCGACACTGGCCGAGAGGTGGGTTCCGGGGCGGGTCGCTGCTCCCTGAGGCCGGGCGGGGACGCGCTGCCCCCGCCCTGCCTCCCTGTGGTCCACACCCCCTTTGGGCTCCGGAGCCGCTGGGCAGGAACAGTGCGGGGTGCGCGCGAGCAGGCGCTGCCAACCCCGCTTCTGCCCGGGATTCAGATCTGAGGAGCAGGAGGACCGGGGCGCCGGTGTCCTGCCCCCTCCTCCTCCTCCTCCTCCTTGCTCTCACCTGCGCGTATTAGTCCACGCACCTTCAAGGCCAGTGGCTACAGCCCAGAGACACAAGGGACAGCAGAGGGAGAGAGAGCACCTGAGGATACAGAGCTGGCACTGGACTGCCTTTTCACCCCCCAGGTGATGAGTGAGGTTCGAAGAACGGAAGATTTAAAAAGCAGCCGGGGCCTCCGTATTGAATGAAAGACCCAGTGCAGAGACATCATCATGAACACTAGCAGTAAGTGGATCCTCCTCTCCTTTGCCATGGGAACAGGGGTGGGGGCGGGAGGTGCGGGATCCTGCGCTCGGGCCGCCTGGAAGGAGGAAGGAAGCCTGGCATCTCTGGACACATGACCCTCAGGCTCCTTTTTGGTGCTTTCTGTGCTCCTTGGCAGAGGGAAAGCTTTATGACTCTGGCTTTCGTGATCATTTTGCCAATATTTTATCAGCGGCGCCGGTTGCCTCTGCTGGGAAGGCTGCTTGTCTCCTTCCAGCACTGACTGGGAAGGCCTAGGAAGCAGTGTGTGGCCATTGTCTGACTGCGGGGGCTCTGAGGAGACCTCCCCGCACACATCTGGAAAACCACGGAGGGCCCTGCCTGCCCCAGAGGTGGCAAGAGCAGGGAGGCTGGCCTGTGGGCAGGCGGGTGGGTAGGTGGGTGTGGGCTGGCAGTGGGCTGGGAATCCACAGTTTGATAAATCATTGCCAGGCCACCTTTGGATCTGGAGATGGTGAAAGCTCCCGTGTGCCTGCAGCCCAGTGGGCCCGGGACTGGTTTCTGCGTTCCTGCAGGCTGGTTAGCTATCCTTGAGAACAAGAGGACAGAAACAGTCCTTTGGCCAAGGGCTCTAACATGCCAGAGGCAACAACTGCTTGCAGAGCCAGGACCAGATATTTTGTTGCCAGGTTGGGCCTCAGCTACTGAGACTGCAGTCCGAAACACGAGAAGGCACAGTCTGTTTCTCTTCAGTGTGGTCCCTTTAGCCATGGGCACAGCAGAGGTGCTGTGACCTGGGAGAGCACATCTCGGTTCCAGACTCACTCTCCTGCCTTCTTGTCAGCTTGACCTGTCTAGGTCATTCCAGCATCGCATGGGGCTATTGAACCAGAGAACCCCTACACACAATCACTCCCCTGGGTCTACGACTTTGTTGTCAGTCCCCTCTCTGCATCTGTCTGCTCATCTGCACAATGAGAGGGGTTGAATTAGAAAGCCTTCTAATCTAAGAATCTACAAGATTTTTTCTTAAAAAGCTAGAGCCAAGCAGCAAGGCCAGAACTGTCAAGACCCTATTGAAACTATCTAGCCAAAACCTATTTCCTCACCTACCCCACCCCACCCCCACCTCCATTTCAAGACTACTGGCATAGAAAAGAGAAAAAAAAAAAACAAAGCAAAAGCTACTGAGATGAAAATGAAATATATTTATTTACTACGTATTTGTATGACTCATCTCTCTTCTGTCTTCCTTTGTGTATTACATATTGATGCTAAGCAAGCGAGTGTGGCTGGACTCCCTCTGCCTCTTACAGCCAGAGGATTTTGCCTTTTGATTTTGACAGGCTGGAATGGTGTTTTGGCTTCATACCGGGCTCAGGAAAAGAGCAAAATCCTGTAGCCCCTATCATCTAGTGGGTCACATGTTTGCATTTGCATGTTTTCAGGCAAATAAAGATGTGAGCTGTCTGTCACTTCTCACTATCTCTAGGAAAAAAAATGTATTTATGAGAGTCCTTTCCCACTAAGTGACAGAAGAGAAAGATGGCTCATCTATTTTTCAAGAAACTAAGACAAGAAACAAGCAACTAACTCTGCCCTTTTCTCTCCCTGGAATGCCAAGGAACTCGTGTCCTATTAGCAATACTGAGTATTCCTGAAAGAAGGAAACACAGATCATCCTTCTTTAAAAGAAAAGAAAAAAGAAATAACCAATAGAGTCGAATATGGCAGAAGATAAGGACTGGCAAAAATGCCACTACTTTTTCTAAGCAGGGAGAGTGTGTGTATTTTACAGTAGTGGAAAATGAACAGAGGGAAATGGCCCGGCAGCCTTGGAAGCCCCAGGTTCCCCCTAAGAGGAAGTACTTCTCTAAACAGACACCTGGGGGACACAGCAAGCCCAGAGCTTTGGGGGCTTAACTCTATCATCATGGACGTACCTCCCAAACCCAAAAGTCTGCAAGTGCAGAAAACAGACATCAGACCTCATAAGAAAAGGAGTAACAGAGTCATAGGGTGATAAGGATAGGGCATTGGCAGGGGGTCCTTGGGTGATCTGACTAAGCAAAAAAATCTCCCCATTGACATGTGAAATTCTTAACTTGATCCTCATGCCTGATATTGTCCCTAATAGAAACTCTTGCTTAGTTTTTCTTTCACTTTTATTTATTTAGTCCTCTGTCCACCAGCCACCATGCTAAGCACTCCCCTGACTGAGCTCACCAGACTGTCCCACCGAACCTGTGAGATGGGTGTTTATCAGCGGCGCCGGTAAAACTTGGTAAAATTTCACCAATTTTGTGGGTGAAAAATTGAAGCTGTGTTCAGAAACGTTGTAGCTAATGCTCAGTGGCTTCTTCAAGTCATGCAGTTAATTGTTGGATTGTGAAAGCTACTTGGATGTGTAACACATTTGACATTGAGTACAACTCCTAATCAGTGGTTCAAATGTTAACCCTGAAATAGAGGCAAAGCGTGAGATTACGGTCATCCCTTTGTGCACATGGAGATTGGTAAAATTGTGCATACTCAAGTTCTGCAGTTGGCCCTGTGGAACCGGCTTATGCGAAGAGTTAGCCCTCTGTGTAGTCAGGTTTCAAATTCTGCAAATACTGTATTTTATTTTAAATTTCAACTTTTATTTTAGATTCAGAAGGTACATGTGCAGGTTTTGTTACATGAGTATATTGCCTGATGCTGAGCTTTGAGATACACCTGTTTCTATGACCCAGGTACAGAGCGTAGTACCCAATAGTTTTTTAACTCTTGCTCCCCTCCCTCCCTTCCCCGTCTAGTAGTCCGCAGTGTCTATTGTTGCCATCTTTATGTCTGAGTAATCAGTGCTTAGCTCCCACTTATAAGTGAGAATGTACAGTATTTGGTTTTATGTTCCTGAATTAATTTACTTAGGATAATGCCCTGCAGCTGCATCCACATTGCTGCAAAGGACATAATTTTGTTCTTTTTTATGGGTGCATAGTATTCCATGGTGTATATGTACTACATTTTCTTTACCCAGTTTACCGTTGATACACACCTAGGCTGATTCCATATCTTTATTATTGTGAATAGTGCTGCAATGAACATGTGAGTATGTGTGTCTTTTTGGCAGGACGATTTATTTTCTTTTGGATGTATACCCAGTAATGGGATTGCTGGGTCAAATGGTATTTCTGTTTTAAGTTCTTTGAGAAATCTCCAAACTGCTTTTCATAGTGGCTGAACTAATTTACTTTTTTGGCCACTTGTATGTCTTTTTTTTTTTTTTTTTTTTTTTTGAGATAAGGTCTGGCTCTGTTGCCCAGGCTGATGTTTAGTGGCGCAATCATGGCACACTGCAGGCTCAGCTTTCCGAGCTCAAGTGATACTCCCACCTCAGCCTCCTGAGTAGCTAGGATCACAAGTGGGTGCCACCGTGCCTGGTTAAGTTTTGTATATTTATTTTGGTAGAGGCAGTGTTTTGCCATGTTGCCCAGACTGATCTTAAACTTGTCATCTCAAATGCTTCAGCCTCCCAAAGTTCTGGGATTACAGGCATCAGCCACTGCACCCAGCCCGATTCTGTCTTCTTTTAAAAAGTGTCTGTTCATGTCTTTTGTCTACTTTTTAATGGTTTTATGGTTTTTTGGTTTTTGTTTTTGCTTTTGCTTGGCGAGTTGTTTAAGTTCCTTATAGATTCTAGATATTGGTCCTTTGTTGGATATGTAGTTTGCAAATATTTTCTTTCATTCTGTAAGTTGTCTGTTTACTCTGTTGATAGCGTCTGTCTTTTGCTGTGTGGAGGCTCTTTAGTTTAATTAGGTCCCAGTTGTCAATTTTTGTTTTTGTTTCAATTGCTTTCAAGAACTTAGTCATAAGTTCTTGGCCAATGTCATAAGACCAATGTCCAGAATGGTGTTCCCTAGGTTTTCTCCTAGAATTCTTATAGTTTGAGGCCTTACATTTAAATCTTTAATTCATCTTTAGTTAATTTTTGTATATGATGAAAAGTAGGGGTCCAGTTTCATTTTTTTGCATGCGGCTAGCCAGCTATCCCAGTATCATTTATTGAATAGGGAATCTTTTCTCCATTGCTTAATTTTTGTCAGCTTTGTCAAAAATCAGATGGCTGTAGGCATATGGCTGTATATCTGGGTTCTCTATTCCATTCCATTGGTCTATATGTCTGTTTTTGTACCAGTACCATGCTGTTTTGGTTACTGTAGCCTTATGGTATAGTTTGAAGTCAGGTAATATAGTGCCACTGGCTTTTGTTCTTTTTGCTTAAGATTGTTTTGATAATTTGAGCCCTTTTGTGAGTCCATATGAATTTTAGAATCGTTTTTTCTGATTCTGTAAAAAATGATATTGCTAGCTTGATAAGAATGGCATTGAATCTATAAATTGCTTTGGGCAGTATGGTCATTTTAATGATATTGATTCTTCCAATCCATGAGCATGAAATGTTTTCTCATTTGTTTGTGTCATCTGTAATTTATCTCAGTGGTGTTTTGTAGTTCTCCTTGTAGAGATCTTTCACCTCCTTTGTTAGATATGTTCCTAGGTTTTCTCTCTCTCTTTCTGTGTGTGTGTGTGTGTGTGTGTGTGTGTGTGCATGTCTATTATAAATGGGATTATGTTCTTGATTTGGCTGTCAGCTTGAGTGTTATAGGTGTATGGAAATGCTACTAATTTTTGTACATTAATTTTGTATCCTGAGACTTCACTGAAGTCATAGAGTTTTTGTCATGAAGGGGTGTTGGATTTTATCAAAAGCTTCTTCCACACCTATTGAGATAATCATATGTTTTTGTTTTTCATTCTGTTTATGTGGTTAATCACATTTATTGGTTTGCATATATTGAACCAACCTTGCATCCCAAGAATAAAGCCTACTTGATCCTGGTGAGTTAACTTTTTGATGTGCTGCTGGATTTGATTTGGTAGTGTTTTGTTGAGGATTTTTGCATCTATGTTCATCAGGAATATTGGCCTGTCCTTTTCTTTTTTTATTTTTCTAAATACAGTATTTTCAATCTGCTTTTAGTTGAAAAAGATCTGTGTATAAGTGGACCTACACAGTTCAAACCTATGTTGTTCAAGGGTCATCCGTATAAGAAATTCCTAATCATTTCAGCTGGAGAAGAGGAGCACAGGGCTGTGGTCTTGGAGCAGTGATAAGTGTTGATAGAGTGCAGGCCCTGGAATCAGACGGTTCCAGGTTCCAACTCTCATTTTTTTATGTATTAGATGTGTGGTCTTCAGTATGGTTGTCTCATCTGCAAAAATGGAAATCATGAGGCATATCTCAGCTGGGAATGGAAACCAAATGTTAATGTTTTGTGTACTATGCAGAGTGTGGTACCTTGGCTATGGGCACAACTGGCATCATGTCAGTGATGAGTGGTCACACTGTCATGATCACTGTAGGCATCATTGTGGCTGTCATTGTGGACTTTATGACATTAGCAAGCAGGTCACTTGACCTCTCAGACTTCAGTCACATCCTTCTCATGAATTGAGAAACACACCTGAAGTGTGAATTTTTTAAGGATTAAATGGGATTATGAGATGTTTTATAAACATTTTGCAAATTTTTTTACTAATAAAAAATATTTCTTAGATTACAAAAACAAGAGAATGCTTAGTCAGTGACTCTTCAGTGTGAATTTTAGTTTCGTCAGAATCCTTCCTTCTGAAATCTAGCTGAACATTAAGAAAGGGGTAATTTTGGAGATACTGGAGTAAGGTAGTGGGCAGACATGGGTAGAGCACAGCAGGTGGGGCCCAGTCCTCAGAGTCAGTGAAGGAGGGGAAAGAGGACTCCTTCAGGAAGAAATAGACACCAAACATGTGAACAGGACACCCAAGGCTCAGGAAGGCCTGGGCTCATACTGAGTCAGTACACTCGCTTTGGTGAAGGACTTCAGAGGAAAGGAGGGAAATTGGTCAATCATTGCCACTTTGGCTTCTGTAGGGTGGATCCAACATCCAACCTTTCTTTCCCTTGTGGACTCCCAACCTATTCCAAGGATCTCTCATTTGTCTCCTGATCTACTGGGGCAGCCTCTGACTGATTTCCCTTCATCCACGCCAGCCCCCTTCAGCCATCTGCCACATCCCCACTCTGTATCACATTCTGCTTAAAGCAAGGCTCCCATGCTCCTGGGATGAGAAAGAAAACTCCTCAGCAAGCCTATAGGGGCCCATGTGGCCCGCTCCTGGCCTTGCTGACCAGCCCCATCTTGCCTACAGTGCACAGTTCTCAGCGTCCTGGTCACATGTGCTTTCTCCCATTCCCTCTACAGGCTTGCTCCTGCCAACTTTGCATGCATGGTTCCTTCCGCCCAGACAGCCCTTTCCCCACTAGCACCAGCCGCTCTGCCCACCCCCACTCTTCACACTTCACCAAGGCTGGCCTCCTCACCCTCCAGAGCATCAGGTGCACCAAGAACAATGGTACCATGTACCTTTCCAACTCATTTTATAGGCTTCCTCCTGCCTCTGGCCCCTTCGTTGATCTTTACCATGCATTGGTATGCTAACAAATTACTTTTTTGGAATAGACGTTGTTCTGTTGAAGACAGTATTGAAGGGTCATATAATTCCCACAAAGATGTCATAGAGTAAGTAGATACCATACTGGGACAGCAAGAACCTGAGCTTCGGGGTAGGGATTCTTGAGTTCAAACTCAAGATCTTTCATGTACGCTGTCTGTGGTCTTGGACAGAATAGATCATGCCTCTGAACTGAATTTTATCGTGTATGAAATGTGAGCAATAAATGCCAAGGTGCAGGGTTCTTATGAGGATTAAGTAAAATCACATTAGAAACTCACAGGGATTGGGTCTCAGTGAATGGAGTTGAGTCTGAAGTTGAGTTGGCAACTTTTTACTCAGTGGAATTGAGTAAAGCAAAGTTCTGGAAAGATGATGTCATTAAAACCAAATCCCCTGTTTAAAAATTAGTCTGTTCTCCTGGTATTACAGTAGGGGCTGGATTTTCTACATAGGAACGTCAGAGCTCTCGGGAAGCCTACAGAAAGTTTATTAGCCTGGCATAGGTTGGAAAGGGGAAGACAGAAAGTTAGGATCCCAATAGCCCCAGTTCAGAAAATGTCTGAGGGCCAAAATTTGGGTGGTTGTAAAACTGGAAATAAAGGTAAAGATCCTTTAGAAAATAAAGACTGCATGGCCTAGCCCCGATTGTTTTATAAGACAAAGAGGAAAAAGAGGATTCTATTAGATAGGGTCTTGGCAGAGAACAGATCGGCAGTTTGAGAGGAGTTAAATGGAAGGACTCTTCACAAGAGTGTGAGAAGGACATTAGGAAACAAATAAGGAGAAGCAAGCATGGCCTAGTACTAGAAGCCTGGTAACTATGGCCATGACCCACTGCTACCACAACTGCCCTGGGCCAGACCCAGAGACCCAGCTGGCTATGAGGTGAGGGCTGGAACTGTGCGGTGAGGGCTGGAACTGTGGCTGTGGCCACAACTAGTTCCAAGAAAAGACCTGGGAGGATAAATATCCTGACCCTGCTCTTCTCTCTTCCTCATATCGCCTATGAGTACTTCCCTGAAGGAAAGCATTTGATAGGTCCATACAGGTCAGCAGCTTCCCAGGGCACAATCCAGAGTAGGGAAGCAGGCAGAACAGATCTGTAGAGGTGAGGGAGTTCAGAATAGAAGACACCCAGCACACGGGCATGATGACCTTCCTCTGCTAATGCTGTTTCCTGGATCAAGAAATCTAAGGATCCCTTAAGAACAGGATTCCTTACACACAAGAAAACAGTAGGATGCCCTCTCTAGAAATTCTACATCTGCAAAACAGATAAAGTAGAAGAGATTATTTACTCTACGTGGATAGAGATTGTTTTAAAATAGTGCCTCCCAAATGAATGAAGCAATTGTTGACAAATGATTACTTGAGGCTAAGGAGGGGTTAGAAGAATAATGTAAGGAACAATTTTAAAATCATCCAAAATGAATATAACACGTCTCAGAAAATCACAATGTGATTTCAAGAGCACTTGGATTGCGTAAAGGAAGTGATATCAATTCTGACCTCCAGCTTTCCTATCTGGCAAAAGCTTTATCTTGCCGAGATAGCATCTGCTGTGGTGAATGGTCAACAACTGGCTATTACCCAACTTCAGGCAGAAGCCATTGTAAAAGTACAGAAAACAACCAGAAGTGTGTGCACACCTTGGACTTTCTGGGTATTTTGCCAGATAAATTCTTCTTTTGCAGTTCTTAAGGGCACAGACTGAAGCTAGGTTGCTGGGTTCAAATTCTAGCCCTGCTTGTACTTTCTGTGTGTCCTTAGACAAGTCACTTACCTTCTCTGTGCCTCACTTCCTCATCTCTAATAATTACAAGGAGGATAATAATAGGGCCTCTCTCACAGAGGAGTTATAAAGGATAAATAAGTTAGTTGTGAATTCCTTAAAACAGTGCATGGCACATAACAAAGATTTATAAAATTTAAAAAAATAATAATATGTATTAGTGTGCTGGGGCTACTGCACCAAAGTGCTACAAATCAGGTGACTTCAACAACAGAAATGTATTGTCTTATAGCTCTGGTGGCTAAAAGTCCAAAATTAAGGTGTTAGTAGGGTTCCTTCTGAAAGCTAAGAGAGAAATGTCTATTCGAGGCCTCTCTCCTTGGCTTGGAGACGGATGCCCTCTCCCTGTGTCTTTTCACATCACCTTTATCCATGTGTACCTCTGTGTCCAGATTCCCCCTTCCACAAGGACACCAGTCACATTGGATTAGGACCCACTCTAATGATCTCATTTTAACTTGATTACCTCTGTAAAGAGTCTATTGCCAAATACAGTCATATTCTGAGGTACTGAGGGTCAGAGCCTCAAATATGAGTTTGGGGGAACACAAGTCAATCCATAATGTAGTGTTTGTTAAGGAAATGACTCCTCGAGGAGATTTTCTAACGGTTTGGTTTCCCCTGAATGTTAGCCACTCTCCATGCTAGCGTGGGATGCTGACAGTTGGTTACTAAATGCCAGCGTCACTAAGGTTATCTATCTAGTCTTGATGTTTAACCCCTCATTTTGCTATCCCTGACCCACTGAGGTGGACCTTCTCTTCCTGAGAACCTGAAGGGAAGCGCTCACACGTAGGAGGTCCCCACATGGGAAGACCCCAGTAACTTAGTATGTCTACGGCCAGTCTGTTTGCCACACTTTCCACCCACACCTGCGGCCAGGTCATTTCTCACAACTGTGGTTTTCAATCGTGTAAGTGAATTTAGTCATGATGCTGGTTTCCAGTCTTCCTAGTTCCTGGGCCTGTCCAACACAGGGAATACGAATTGGATTATTCATTTGTTCATTCATCCGGTATTTACTGGACACCAGCTCTACGCCAAGCATAATGCTGGAGACACAGCAGTAAATAGAACCAGCACGGCCTTTACCGTCGTGGGTCACACAGAGGGGCAAAATGTGCCTTCCAGTGGCCAATGTAAAGGGACACGTCTTATTTGCCTTATGCCAGGTTTTTAGTGAATTTGAATTATTTGCCAACAACGGGAAATTGGGAAATCAAAACTGGGATTTCTGGCTTCTCTTAAAAACAAGATGAAATCGAAAGATTTTGCAACCCTGACCCAATTTTTCTTCCTAACAGCAGTTGCCTGCTTTGGATGGGGCATATACTTGGTCTCTGGCTTACCGCAATTGCCATCAGTTTCTATTAAATTACGCAGTGACAGCTTAATTTTTTTTTTTTATGATGGAATCTGGCTCTGTCGCCCAGGCTGGAGTGCAGTGGTGCAATCTCGGCTCACTGCAACCTCCACCTCCCAGGTTCAAGTGATTCTCCTGCCTCAGCCTCCTGAGAAGCTGGGACTACAGGTGAGTACCAACCTGCCTGGCTAATTTTTTGTATTTTTAATAGAGACGGGGTTTCACCAGGTTGGCCAGGCATGCCTTGAACTCCTGACCTCGTGATCTGCCTTGGCCTCTCAAAATGCTGGGATTACAGGCGTGAGCCACTGCACCTGGACAGCTTAATATTTTTATGTCACCTTGCTACTGTAGTCCAATAGATGATCCGTAAATTATCAAATATATAGAAGTGATTCTTCACACAGAGCTGTGGAAGCAGCTGTTAATGATTATGGGAGAAAATCCTGTCTGGAGTTAGCAATTGATTAACATTGCTATGCTATTAAAGTCCTCATGTAATGAACAAAACCCTGCTACATGTCCTTATTCCCTCAACTGGCCCATTCCCAGAAGAGTGATGTCATATCCTGTTGGATACAGTTAGGCAAATACCAGGGCAAACAATGTCCTGCCCCTACCTCCTGGAGGTCAGTTTTGTTTTCAGGGAACCTATTAAAGAGAGTAGGACACAGAACAAAGGAGGGCGATTCTGGACAACTGATCCCAGCTCTGGGTACCTTTTCTAACCCAAAAGAGGGAGTCCAAGGAGGCTGAACTGTTCCAGAGAATGTTCTGACATACAGGACATGCCTGGTCCAGTTGAGAACATCCAGTCAACAGCATGAGATCTGTATGGGTTAGGTGAGTTAGGGTAAGACACCCAGCTAAGGGGTAACTGCTGAAAGGCCACAACGATTCCATGTAGCTACACACAGCCTTTCCTCTGTCATTATAGAGTCCTCGTGCTTGAGAAAGTATATAATGCCAACAGAATTTCTTCTGTCTAGGGCAGATTCTTCCTCATTCCTCTGGAAGAAATCGAGGCAGCAAATAATTCACAGGAAACAAAGCACAGTGTTTGGCACATAGTAGGTACTCAAAAGATAACTGATGAATTAATGCATTCATGAAAAGCCCACTCTCTCTACTAAGCCCTAGGATAAAGATACTTAAAGATGGCTTTCCTAAGCCCTAGGGTCATCTCTGTGATCATCTGCCAAGATGTCTACTGGAATATTCCCAAGGCACTTCAAATTCAACCTAAAATTTAATAAACATACTCTCTTAAAAAATAAAAACAAAAAGCCTACCTTAGCTGTTTGTCCCAGTTAATTGATAGAACCTCTGTCTACCCATTCATAAGTTAGTGATTAGAAAGCCGTTTTCTGGGACACTTCTCTTTCCTCCACTGTCCCATGTTCCATCTGTTATCACATATGGTCATTTCTACCTCCCAAACATGACTTGAACTCTTCCCCTCCTCAACTGCCATCACTCCCTAATGTCTCCTACATCAGGCATGGCAGCCATTGGAGGAAGAGGTCAGAAGAGCAGGAGCTGGTCTGAAGTTCAGAAAGTGGCAACTGAGCAGTGTGGTCTGCTGGAAAAATGTGACATCAGGCCATATGGGCAGGAGGAGGTGACAGCCCCGCTCTGCAGATCCTGATCAGGCTCTGTTTGAAGCATTATGTTGCGGGAGGGCAGTGATCAGCAGGTACATTCCCAGGAAAGAGTGACCAGACGGTGGGAGGACTTGAAACATTCTAGGGAGAGGAGGTTGAAGGAACAGTAAGAAGACGCCGGGCAGCTCCACATGTTGGTTTTGTGTCTGCCTGAGAGTATGGATGGTCCCTCAACGATTTCAGATTAGGTTATGCCTGGCTCCCTAAGCATCTCTTAGGCCTTTTTTCTAAGGGTGTTTCCCGCCAGTCAAGGGGCACATACAGTTTCCACATGCCGCCCTGCTGTTCCCAGGGGCTGTGGTGGCTGCTTGTGTGCCCGTGCTACAGCTCCACCTTCTCACACAGCAGAAGTCTACTCTCTACTGCCTCTATCATTCCCAAACTCCTTCCTCGCATCTGCTTAATTTTGTGCGAAGCACAGGTCTTTCTCCATGGGCTGTTAGCTCTTGCCCTCGCCAAACCAGCAGGGCCAACGAAGCAACTGCTTTGCAATAGTCTAATGACACAGTTGATCTATTTTAAGCACCTGAAGCACACTCTATCAAGTGCCAATCTTCCCGCTGCAAGCCACGCTCAGCGTGCAGGAGCAGGGACAGCCCAAGGTCTATTCCTGCATTTCAAGATATGGGGAAACAGCCCAGGGATCCCAGCCCTGCCTGTCTGGTGATGGTCTAAAGCAACCATAAAATTAGATATTTTCACAGTCAGCATGAGTTGTTCTTGAAGGAGAATTGCCTGTGATGTCAGAATTACACGGTTGGGGAACCTCAGGTGACTATAAATCCCCCTTTCAACTGGCAGAGACAGAGCCTGGGCCTGTTACACGTAGGGAGAAGGAACCTGAGAGGCAGCATTTCAGGAACAAAGAGAAGCCCAGTCCCCATCAGAAATTCCTTAGCCTCAGACTAATGTTTTCTCCTCCTCCTCCTCCTCCTAATCAAGAGACTCTTTGTCAACTGCAGCATGAGTGCAAATATTTTATTTATTATTTTATTTAATCCTTAACAACAATCCTACATGGGCCTTCCTTGAATTCTGTGTCTAAGGAATATCCTCCATGTTATATTTGCTCTCACCATTCTTCACAGAGCTTACCACAGTCAGTGATTTTGTTCATTAGCTCATTTTCTATCTGTCATCCTCCTTTGACTATAAGCCACATGATGGTTGTGTAACAAACCCTGTCTGTTTTGTTCACTGCTGAGTCCTGCACACTCAACACGGTGTTTGATGCAGAATGATGATCACTTAAAACAGCATTTATTGGCCACATTGATGAGCCCACTTATGCTTCACAACAGTCTTATAAAGAGGACACTGACGTGATTCTCATTTTACAAAGAAAGAAATTGAGGACCAGAGAAGAGATAGTTGGCTCCAAATCTCAAAGTTAAGAAAAGTGATGGTGCCTTGAGTGAATATGTGGATGGATTCATTTAATGAGGAATACTTTAATAACCTTATTTTACATAAAAGGAAAATGAGGTTCAAAGGAAAATTGTCTTGATAAAGTCACATGAGCTAGGAAGCAGAGGAGCAGATATTTAAACCGTGTTGGTCTGACCCTGAGGACTCCTTTCCCTCCTGGCTGCTCCTCCTTTTTACCATCTTTCCCCTATTTTTACTGTGATGGAGACCACCAATTGGGATGGCTAGTCTTGTCATTGGATGTCCCAGCACTATTCACTCATTCACGCAGGCAGTGGAACACATCTTCACCCCATGAGACAGTGACTTTCCGCATTCCTGGCACCATGGAATCAGCCATGCACAGGACAGAGAACTGGACCTCACACTGCTTCTATCAGCATCCTTGGAAGGGCAGACACCAGCATGCATGACTGTGATGTGAGGGAAACCATGGCAGGTGCTGACAGGGAAGGAAAGAGTACAGAAGAAGATAGGCCAAATTCCTCTGGAAGGCCTGGGAATGCTTTTCGGAGAAGATTTCATTCAACCTGGTCCTTGGGACAGAGAACAAACTTATGTTGGGTAGGGTCGAAGGAAGAGAAGGAACAGTCCAAATGGGCTTACTCATTCCTAGGCAGGCGTTCCACACACCCTAATGCACAGCTCCTGAGTCCTGGGCCTTTGTCCGGGAACTGGAATGGAAACCAAAATAAAGACAGAAAGCTCATCGGAAACTGTTAAGAAGTCCAGTTTGTATACGCTATAGAATATGGGTAGGTAGACAGTGAGAAAAGGCTGGGAGTTGGTGAGGATCAGATCTTTGAGAGTGTCAGATGCCATGCTAAACAGTATTTGTTACAGTCTATAGCCAATGAGGAGTTAGGAGAGGTTTGGAGCCCTGTAATGACCTGCCCAGAGCTGTGCATTATTCAGGAAGATCTCCCCAGCAACACATACCTGATGCATCAGAAAGCCTGGAGGCAGTGAGATGCAGGCCTGGTGCAGCAGTGCAGTTGTGAGCGGATGAGAGGGAGAGTGGGGATGCAGGGAGAATGAGCTCCCAGTGCTCCTGCAGCCCCACTGTGCATTTCAGCACCTATACCCATGGGTGGGCTTGCTGTATACTCCAATTTCTGGGACTGTGAAAACTGGTACTTTGAAAATTAGATTACTGACCAAACTGAGAAGGCTAGATTGTATATTTGATAAGAAGTTGAGCTATAGAATCAGACTGCCTGGGTCCAAATTCCAGCTTGACCCTTATTAGCTGTGCCGCCTTCAGAGAGTTGCTTTATGCCAGACCCCCAAACTTCAGGTTCCTCTCAAGATGGGGACGATAGGTGAAGTTTAAGTGAAAGAATGTATGTGAGATGCTTAGCATGGTGCCTGGCACAAGGAAAATAATAATGATTAATAGTGATAAGTAATGAAACATATTTGAATGTACTGTATTGGGAAAACGCCTTTTAAAGATACAAAATAACCAACACATGGTATTGTTATGATATAGTCACTGCTTGATCATTCCACTGGGAAAGAAGAGTAATATATATTGGTAATGCAGGACTTTTTAAGCTAACATTTAGGGAGCACTTTATTACATGTAAGACCCTATTCAAACATTTTCCATGTATTATCTCTTTTGGTTCTTGGCATGAGTCAGGTGTGAAATGAATGTTGGAGAGGGCAATTCTGATTAAGCAGGGAGCATGCCAGACTAGTCCAGGGGCTGGCAAACCTTTCCTGTAAAGGGCTTTGCAAGAAAGCAGCCACAGGCAATGTGTAAATCGGTAGGGCTGTGTACCAATCAAAATGTATTTACAAGAATGAAGGTGGAGGGTGCTTTGGCCCATGAGCCAGTTTGCTGACCCCTATACTAGATGACTGCGAAGGTCTTTTGCAAGTTTGAGATTCTAGTCCAAAATGATAACAAAGAAATGTCCAATCCTTCTAATTTAGTTCAACTTGGTAATCACAAGGAGTGTTAATTCAAATATGATAGAGAAGATCACTGGGAATAGACACAGAAAGGACCAGAAAGCTTTCCATTCTTTGTGTCGCCTTCATAGTCAGCACACACCGTAACTCACACTCTGGTATCATATGAGTCTTCTCAAGTGGCCATTAAATGCCAAGCTGTGCAGGCTGCCCTGGGATCTGCAGAGTAAACAGTTCTTCGGCTGCAGAGAATTATACAGACCAGAGACTTTCACATTTGGGAAGGAACATACAGGACAATATTCTATGCCAGCGTGTCAGTATCCGGAGCAAATCCTCCCCCTTTGCTCCCCATTCACATTTCCTACTCACAGCCCATATGCCTTGTGGCCTAATATGATAGATAGGGTGTGTGTGCCCAGCATGTTTTATCCTTCCTCCTTCTGATTCTTTATAAGAAATTTCCTCCATCTCCTTGTCATACTAATGGACGGTCACCCTGGTGTTCTGTCCCCCACCCCCCGCCCTCGAGAATCACATGTGACTTATGCTAGCCAATCAGAGTTTCCCATCCAGCTTGGCCACAAGGATTTGCTCATCGGGGGAAATTAAACCCAAGATAGGCCAATCAGAGTATTCCCTGGAATTGAATAGGGAGACATTCGGAAGAAGAAGTATTTATTCCATTGAGGTTGCTGAGCTAAGGAGAAAAGAGTGTGGGAATACCACTGGCCATGATTGTCGAACATGAAGAAGCCATCTGCAAAATAAAGTCTTAGCTCTGGCCATATAGGAAAGCCCCTAACCCAGCCATACCTGAAGCCAGAGCCACCCCAGATTCCAGACTTTCCAGTTATAAGAACCAACAAATTCTCTTTTTGCTAAAACTGGATTCCACTGGGTTTCTGTAAAGTACAACTGAAAGGGTACCACCAACGGCACTTTTTAAAAACCATTATTTCCAGTTGGCAGTTGCCCTTATAATGACCCCTGTTTATCAACAGCCCAGCCGTCTTTAGGCTTAAATACTCTTCCACCCTGCTACCTCTCATTCGCTCCCGAAATGATTTTATTCCCTCTTCTGAAGTCCTTGGCCCTTAGTTTAAAACATTCTTATGATTACAGGTCGTTTGCTGTGAGTCAACATAATTTATTCATGTGCATTTCTTAGTGCTCTCTTTTAGATTATGAGCTCCTTGAGGTTACAAATCATGTGTCAGTGGGGTATAATGTATTTGTTCCCCAGCTGCAAGCCAAAGACCACTGCAGAGCCATGGAATTATTGCTGGAGCTTATAAATCCATGTGTGCTCCTAATTCAAATGCATCATACCCGTCAAACGCATGTGTTGGAGAAAATTCAATATGGCGAAAAGCTACCGTGTAAGTATTACTTAAATGTAATACTAATATACAGAGGCTAACAAATATTTTTTATGTTAAAAAGGAATCCTCAAACAATCTAAATGTAGTGGCATGGATGTATATGTACGTAAAACATTTTGAGCTGTATATTTAAGATTTATATACCTGACTCTATGCAAGTTATGCCACAATAAAAAGTAAAAATAAAATAAAAATAAGGAGTCCTTATACTTGACAAGTCTAGTCAATCATCACTAGAATATCAACACCAATACACCAAAATTAATCCAGGATAGATCACAGACCTAAGTAAACCAAAAGCTAAAGTTATACAGCTTCTAGAAGAAAATGTAGGAAAATATCTCGCAGCCTCAAGGGAGACAATGACTTCATAGAACACTAAAATTAGTAAAAACGGGCAAGAATTCTAACAGACACATCACATGTACAAATGGTTAATGAGCACATAAAAAGGAGCTTAACATCATTAGTCATGTTAAATGCAAATTAAAACCACCTTTTTACAGCCTCCCGAATGGCTAAATTTCTAGTGAGAATGTAAAACGGCACAACAGCTTTGGAAAACTGATACAGTTTTCTAAAAATTCAACATACACCTACCTATGATCCAGCAATGCCTCTCCTAGATATTTCCCTGTGAGGGATGAAAACATAAGTCTGCAAGAAGATTCATGCAAGAATGTTCCTGGCAGCTTAATTCATAATAACCCAAAGCTGGAAACAACCCAAATGTTCATATATAGACAAATCGATAAACAATTTGTGGTTATATTTACACAGTGGTATACTATTCAGCGATAAAAAGGCACAAACTATTGATACATGCCAAAACATGAATGAATCTCAGAGACATGCTGAGTAAAAGAAACTAGACATAAATGAGGGCATACTATATGATTCCATTTATATGGAGTTCAAGAACAGGCAAAACTAATCTATGTGGACAGAAATCATAACAGAGTTTGCCTTTGATTGGGGGAGGGGTGATTGATCGCAAAATGTTGCAGCAAATTATCTAGAGTGATAGAAATGTACCTTATCCTAATTAAACTGTTGTGGGCTATACATTTGTAAAAACTCATCGTATTTAAAATCTGTATGTTTCATTAATTGCAGATCATGGCCAATTTAAACATATATGTGTGTATCCCCTTAAACAGAGTATGTGTATATATACATATCCCCTTAAATAGTGTATATATACGTATCCCCTTAAATAGAGTCCTAGGCTTGGAAACAGAAGAACTAACTTCAGATCTCAGCTCTCCTACTAACGCTGTGACCTCTGAGGCCAGTATCCTTACAGGTCCTATCGGTCCTTCCTATCACCCTTGCTTACCTCAAAGTAACCAACTACAATAACAAGTGTTATTATATATATATATATACATATATATATATATGGATAATGTCAACTATAATAACACCTGTAAAAACGTTTGGTAAATCTTTAAATATTGCACAGTTCAAGACTTTCCTCTACAACTTACTTTGTGCGAGTCTCTCCCTGACCCTGATGTTCCAGCAGCACTGGGCTCCCTGAACTCATCATGTACTTTCCAGCCTCTGGACCCTTCCTTGCACATGCCGTTCCTCCACCTCAACTGTACTTCTTCCTGATCTTCCGCAGACAGCCCCCTTCCATCCTTGTAGTCTGAGCTGAAATGTTTTACCTTCAGATTACCTGTCCCCACCCCTTATTTATTTCCTTCATTCTATTTGTCACACTTTGTAAATATCTGTTTGCTTACTTGTTACAGATCCTTCCCACAGAATTATAAACTCCCAAAGCATAGCAAACATGGCTGTTTTATTCAAAAGAGTGTCCCCAGTTCTTAGCAAGTAGAAATTACCCAGTAAGGCCAGGAACGGTGGCTCACACTTGTAATCTCAGCACTTTGGGAGGCCAACGCTGGTGGATCGTTTGAGGTCAGGAGTTCAAGATGAGCCCTGGCCAACATGATGAAACACAGTCTCTACAAAAAAAAAAAAAAAAATTAGCCGGGCATATTGGTGCACACCTGTAATCCCAGCTACTCAGGAGGCTGAGGCAGGAGAATCACTTGTACCAGAGAGGTAGAAGTTGCAGTGAGCCAAGATTGCACTTCTTTACTCTAGCCTGGGCAGCAGAGTGAGTGAGACTCCGTCAAAAAAAAAAAAATTAAGAAAGAAAGAAATTACCCAGTAAATATTGACGAATAAATAATTGTACCAACAAACATGAACTTTGGTGTATAAACTTTGTAACTTTTCTGCTTGGAGCCAGGTCTTCCCTAGGGCGTGATGGGTGCCAAAAAATGACCGCAGATTAAAGCTGGTGTCACTGTAGCCTGCTCACTCAGGAAAAGCTTTTTATGTCAAGGGACTCGGGGAAGGTTTAGGACATCCTGTGCTTTGGAAGACACAGACACTTTCTAGTTATGGCTACACGTGATGGTCCCTCTGTTGGGCAGTGAGCTAGGGGTTCTGTATGTACCTCCAGGCTGTGAAGAATCTTAAGCACACACAGGCTAACTGTCTAGCATACGGGAATTGTCCTCCATCGCCAGGGCCCTCCTCATCCCAAGCCCAGCAGTGCCCCAAGAGCAAGTGCAATGAATGTCTGTGTTCATATCATCTTATTCAGCTCCTTTCCCATCTCTTGGCCGGCTGTGGGGCTTCTTCACCCTAATCCCCTCCCTCTCTCTCTTCCAAATAATCAGACCATCTTGTTTTCTTGGGTTTTCTGGATGTAGATGTGGCTGCCCTCACGGAGGCCGTTTCTGTCCTTCGAGTTAGCCCCAGGTCCAGAGCCTGCCGTCTAGCCTAGGGCGCCTGGGCATCACCCACAGCTCATCTGCCTGCAGGAGCCCTATGAAACCTTCTGTTTACAGTGGAAAGTGTTTGCTGACCTGGATTATATTGGGTCTGTGACATCAGTGCTATGCGAAATGCTCCTTAGCCAATAGCAAAGTCCACTTGAGGGAACACACTTAGAGAATGCTTCGGGAGAGACTTCCTCCATGGCCAAAATTTTGCTTTCTGTCTGCCTGGCAGTCTCTCTTGAAATCTGTATTCTTTTCAACAGATAATGTCAATAAGCCCTTTATATGAGTAGGATTTGGGGCTTCTCTGTTTCTCTTCTGAAAATCTGACTTGTGCCAGTGAGTGGGCCTCTGGCCCACACGTTAATTATTGTACCAGGATTCCTGAAGTCGACTGGGGACAGAGTGCCTCTTTGGTTAGAAGAGGGGTATTCTGGTAGTACTTCTTTCTGAGGCATTAATCTGGCTTAGAGAGGCTGAGCAAGTGAAAATCCTTGTATGTTCCTTTGATATTTTTTCCTTTCCTGTTTGAATGCAACCCTTAGCTAGGGTTTGAGAATCAAACATTAATTAATCTCTTGGGGTTTCTTGAATTTACATTGTAATAATCACTTTTCTGCCATTAGTACCAAGAAAAAAAGCCAATATTTTAGGGCACAGAATGGTAGAAAGAGGTCTAGAGTGTGTGTGTGTGTGTGTGTGTGTGTGTGTGTGTGTGCCTGCGGAGAAAAGAAAGCTTGTTAAACTAAGAATCAGGAAGACTGTGTTGAAGTTTGGGCACATTCCCCAATTCCCCAAGCCTCAGTTTGCTCATCTATAGAATAGGCGGAGTGATCCCTGCCTCACCTGATTCGTGGTTGGTGATGATCAAATGAGGCAATGAATGAGAAAATCTTTGAGTTAGCCTCTGTTTTGCTAGTTATTATACAGATGCCTTCCTCCCTTGGCTGTTCTTTGAGAGTGAAGCCAGAAAAGATTTGAATTGCTTTTTTATTACTTTTGGTTGCTGGCTGTGTTTCTTTCCATCAGTAAAATTTAATACAACTTGACACAGAAATTGAGCACAAGGAAAACACAGCTTTATTTCGGTTATAGGTAAATGGGGCAAGGTAAAAAGACTCAGTTCCTTGTGGGTCTAGTGTCCTTATATATAATTGTTCTAATTTCACAATGCTTCATCCCACCATTAGGCCATGCATCCCTTCATGTGTTTCAACACTTCATTCCAAAAGCATAATCTCTACAATAAAATGATGATCAAAAGAGACACAGAATAGCGACCATAAGATAGAGGCTCTGCTTCTTCTCTTTGTGTTGGAAGGGCGTGAGCAATCCAGACCGGAAAGAAAGAAACCTTTCATCATGCCCATCAGAGCAGGTGACTCATTTTGGCCGACAGGCCCACAATTTCACCTTTCAGTTCCTTCTCCCAGATGAATAGTGCTGTCACCAGGATTCATCAGTGTCTAGATAGGGAAGAATATCCAGTGTGCCCTTCCTCAGGCCTCATTTTTCACTAGTCCCCTCGCTTGATGTTCTTGACACTTTTCAGCTGCTGCTTAGACAGTTTCTCCTGATGGCTAACCTGACCAGGGCTGTGGGGCATGAGGAAGCAGGACTTTCCCTGCTGAAAGCCGCCTGCCTCGAAATGTGTTTTCTGGGACACGTAACCCAGCTAGACAGGAAGCATCTCTGGCATGTCTGTTTTGGAGTGGGAATCTCACAGTGTAGAGAGAGAGCCTCCCTCTCTGGAGAGGGAGCAGGATGCGTTGGAGGGAAAAGAAAGGAGACCAGTGAGGCTGATTTATCTTGCCAGAGAGGAGCAGGGTCTGAGACAGTCTGGGCAGGCCATTGGGGGCCAGATCACACAGGGCCTTGTGGACCATGGCAAGTAGTCTGGCTTGATCCCAAGAGTGGAGTGAAGTCATTGAATGGTATTAAATTGCCACTGGAGGTGGTAAGTCCGGGTTAAGCATCATCGGAGTTGTCTTTTGAATACGACCCCCTGGCTACTGTGTGTAGAATGAGTGAGGAAAGGAGACCACTCCTTAGAACTTATTGGGATCCTCCAAGCAGCAGATGACGGGGCTGGGACTTGAGTAGATAGGGCAGGGCGCCTTCTACTCCTGGGCCATTGCATGGTCCTGATTCCCTGACAGCTTCTCTATTCTTTATGCTATTTAAAATAATGATTTACAGTCTATCTTAGTTAGCCAGGGCTGCCATAACAGAATACCACACACAGGGTGGCTTAAACAGTAAGAATTTATTGTTTAAGATCAAGGTGTGGGCAAGGTTGGTTTCTTCTGAGGCCTCTCTCCTTGGCTTGTAGATGGGCATCTTCCCCCTGTGAGTTCCCATGGCCTTCCCTCTGTGCGTGCCTGTGTCCCATCTCCTCTTATAAGGACACAGTCATGTTGGATTAGAGCCTGCCCTGATGACCTCAGTTTAACTTGATTTTCTCTTTTAAAACCCTATTGCCAAATACAATCATATTCTGAGATACTGGGGGTGAGGACTTCATCGTGAATTTGGGGGGTGAGAGAGAGAGTGGCAGGAGGACACAATTCAGCCCATCACAGAGTCCCTCCTTACATTTCCTCTGCCCTAATTTCAAGTCAGTGCTTAGCCATCACTGTCTGGAGGTGTCTCTTCTTCCTTTGCTGCTGCTTTTAGGGAAGATGGATGGTCTTTCCCCAGGTGAGCCCTTCTTGTTTGGCCACACAAGTCAAAGTTTTGTATTTCCAACATACTTTTTTTCTTGGATTTCCTATAAAGGGTATTTAGATAGTCTTTAGTATGTCTATTTTTTATTGCCCACCCCCGTCATCACGGTAACCACATTGTATGTAGTAAAAGTTGCATAACCATTTGACAGGTTTCATTTGGGTTTTGTTCTTCCACCAGAACGGTGAGCTTGACTGTGTTGTAACTTCCATTACAGCATGGTTTAGCCACAGAAATTTCCTGTGCTGGTTGTTTGGTGGGAAGAAGTCTGTTTCATTTGCCTTCCTTGTGGGCTCAAGAAATACCTGTTGTAGGAAACAGCTGTCAAGTTTATGCTGACCAAAAACTTAACTCTTTAGCACACCCCATGAGTGTGTCCAAATGTTTGCTGAGTGCCCGCAAGAATACTCCAGAGTACAGAGATCTGACTAGCATCCTTCCTCAAGTAATGTGCAGTCTGATAGAGAAATAAAATAAATGCAAAAGTAAGTGTCCTATAGGTAAACTGCACTGCAGGTCAGTGGTTCTCAAAATGCAGTCTCCAGACCCACAGGATTAACATCACCTAGGAACTTGACAGAAATGCACAGTTCCAGTCCTTACCCTGGACCCCCTGAGTCAAAAACCCTGGGTCATGTGTTTTAACAAGACATCCAAGGATTCTGATGCATGCTTATTTGAGAGTGCAGCAGAACTGAGAATGCATCAGTTTCAGAACCACTGCTTAGCCATAAGAAGCACATGCCATGAGATTTTTAAAGAAAGCTCATATTTGGAGGGGGAGGAGGGGAGAAGCAGGAAATATTTCTAGAAGTATGTTGCATATGAGATAGGCCTTGAGGAGTGGGTAGGATTTTTATATTTATATGTAGATGATCATGTTTACTGTAATTGCCATCTGTATGTTTATGTATTCCTTTTACAAAAGTAATTAACAGCCTGGACTCTAACTTGAAAGATCTGCTAGCTGTCCTTTCGTTACATTTTAACTGGCTCACTGTGAATCGAGGCTTCCATCAACATATGCTCAGTTGTAGAACTGGTAATTATGGTTGGAGGCTTTTTGTTGGAGGACACATTTCATTCCAAACATAGATTCTGAACATAGCTTGAATTGAAGATAGAGATTCTACCTCTATATACTTAAGACAAAATCAATTCAAAGCATCCTTGAATCTCACATGGGAAGAGGCCTGAAAGGTCATCTGGTCTAATAACCCAAGCAGATAACCTCTGAGCAGGCTTTGTGAAATAGGTAGCATCAGAGCACCCCTGCATAGACACACACTTCCCTAGCCCATTGAATGATTCTGTAGGAAGAGTGGATAAACTATGGCTCAAGGATCAATTCTGACACACTACTTGTCTTTGTATATAAAGTTTCACTGGAACACAACCATGGCTATTCATTTATGTATTGTTTTTGGTTGTTCTTACACAATAATAGCACAAACCTTTCATCTCCTCAAGACTTTGTGTTAGTAAGAACTCTTAGAATACAAGTAACCAAAACCCAGTTCAAACTAGCTCAAGTGAAACAGGAATCTGTTGGCTCCTGAACCTTTGAAGCCAAAAGAAGTTCTGCCTGGAGTAGCTGCTCACTTGATATCATGCATGTGGTTCCAAATGGATTGTCTTCCGTGTGTACACTGCCCTAGTCATGTCTACCACACCTTCTGCAAAGACCTTTCTCCCTGCTCACTCATTCTGATTAATTCTCCTCCCTTCACTGCTCATATTTATTTCATTCCATCCCACCCATTCCTCTAAGTTTGGATATTTTTTCTGATGTGGCGGCATTGGCAGCCATCACGTGAACACTAGGCTTAGAGTCACAAGTCCCAAGTGCTCGTCCTGACTATTAAATAACAAAAATATGAGATACGATGTTAAGATACTTTGAAAATCAAAGACCTCTTAAAGGGTTGCTTTTATTTTCTTAGAATCTAAGCATATTTAAGCTGGCAGTGGCACCAAAGTTTATCTTATCCTCATGGCCTGGGTGAGAAAATGATTCATAAATGTGTTTTAGTTGGCTCACATAGTATTCTTTTTATTTATTTTTTAAATATTTGAGCCAAGATATAAAAACTGAGAGTTTTACTTTAAAATCATGTTTCTGGTTTCACTGACCCTCTGTCCCCACCTGGCAGGAATCAGCTGGAACCAAGAAGGGGCTGTGCCTGTTCAGCCACAGTCTCCCACTCCCTTTGTCTTACCCCAACTGATGTCACTCACTTGCATGACCTACCCTTGAGCACTTTGTCAGTGCTCCCTGACTTAATACAGTTATGCATCCGATTCTCAAAGGTCTGATTCCCATCTGTCTTGGCTACCAGTGATCATGTAGCCTCTGCCAGCTTCCCACATGCAGGAAGCTCACTACCTAGAGAAGCAGTTATTTCTTTCCTGTGCAGCTCTGGCCATTGGGAAACTTTCCCCTGTATGTTCCATCCTCTTCAGCATTCCAATATGGGACTTGCCCCAAGTCTCCCAGTACATTAGAGAATTAGAAGTCCCAGTGTGGCTCACCAAGCTAGTGGCCTTTTTATCCCACCTGATGGAATTATGCTCTTTCCCACATTTCTTCCTCACTCACTAACCCCCACTCTAATTTAGAGACAAGGAGTGCATTTAAAAAGTCATTTGACATCAAGTTTAGTTTTTACTGAACTCTTTGCCTTTGCAAACATTCTAAAGAACAAAAGATGGCAAACTTTCTCTGTGAAGAACCACATGGTGAATATCTTAGACTTTGCAGTCATGTGGTCTGTGTTGCAACTATCCAACTCCACTATTGTAGCATGAAAGCAACCATATATAATATGTAAATGTGAAAGCATGACTGTGTTCCAATAAAACTTTATTTACAAAGACAGTTAGTGGGACAGAATTGACCCTGAGCCATAGTTCACCTACTCTTGCTATGGAGCCATTCAGTAGGCCAGCAGACTAGGTGTATGTCTATGTGGAGTGTCCTGATACCACCCATATTTCAAGAGCCAGCTGAGATGGAGCATTTCCAAGCAGCTTACTCTGATTCCTCTTCAAGATGCTATGTCTATACCATCAGGATTTCTAGAATACAATTTGAAGATGTTTCAGTGATCCCTGAAAGTCCCTGAGATACCTTGAGGAGTCCACAAGATCATAGTATTTGCATAATAATTCTAAGAAGTTATTTGCCTTTTTCATTCTCATTGTTTTACTACAGTGGAGTTTTTTTAGAGGTGATGTGTGATGAGGTCATCACTCTGATGGCTATTGGAATCTGTGCTTGTGTATTTTTGTTTTTAAAAAATATCTGATATGATTTCTAATGTGATAAATATTTATAGATGTAACACATCTAAACAAAACCTCTTTAGGCTTTGCAGTAAAACTTAAGAGTGTAGAGGAGTGCTGACACCAAAAGGTTTCAGAACTGCTAACATTGCAGTATCCTGACTCTGCTTTTCTTCTACTACAAGACCCTTCTCATCTTGTAGTATAGATTTTTCAGATGGTTCCAACAAGGATGTCATTTTCTTATTGACAAGAGCTATACTAATCATTGTGTTTCTTAATTGCACACCAATTGTGCAAAGTAAATTATTTTTAAGATGTTTCTTGTAAACCACAGTGTGCTAGGTATTATGCTCAGAATTAGGACTAGAGAGATAAGCTCGAGAGATACCATCCCTAACCTCATCAAGTTTAGAGCTCAATGGAGGAAACAGATATTAAGCAAATAATCACAACTAATTATACAAGTACATGCTTGATTGCAATGCAATCAAGAGAGAGTACCCAGGACTACGGGAACCAATGAAAGTAGGGTTTATATTCCTGAGGGAAGTTAATGTAGGTCCTTTGACCTGAGATCTGTGGGATGGAGGAAATTCATCGAAAGTAGGATTTCTCAACTTAGCACTGTGACTTTTAGACTAGATAATTCTGTGTTGAGGGGAGAAGGAAGAACAGTCTTGTGCACTGTAGAATGTTTAACAGCATCCCCAGCCTCTACCCACTAGATTCCTGTAGCACACACATATACACACACAACAGTTGTGACAACCAAAAATGTCCTCAGGCATTGTCAGATGACTGCTGGGCAAGAGATAGGGGTCAGGGAATTGTCCCCAGTTGAGAACTGGTGATCTAGAAAAAAGGCGTGATAGGAAGGCTACTGTGGTAGTCCAGGTGAAAGATGCCTGTTGCTGGGCTATGGCTGGAAGAGATGAAGAGAGTAGGCTGAATTCAAGACTTCTGTAAGGGATTGGCCCATATGGCTTGGTAATGGGTAGGCCAGGAAGGGGAATATGAGGGGCCAAGGATGAATTTCAGTTTGCCATGTTGCAGGACTGACTTTGGTTTGCACAAGTGATACCATCACATGCTGGCTCTGAAATCTGAAGGGACAGGGCTCAGAAGACATGACAGAGTGAGAAAAAACACCTTTGCCCATCTGCCCATCTCTCTGCCAGCATAGCCACCTGTGTTGTTCATCTCTGCCTGATGGGAGATGGCTTTAATAACAGACCAAAAACAGCTCTTCCTAAAAGGAACAACTTTAGAAAAGAAAAACCATCTGCCAGGGCTGAGTGCATTAAGTGTGTGTTTAATCTAGCTGCATTGGGACATTTTTTCAATGCCAGTTGACTTTTTTAAACATTTGTGAAAGTTGGCAAACACATCAGAGAAAATATACTTTGTAATATTTGAAGGATACTGGCACATTATATGGTGACAGCGCTTTTGATACACATTAGTATCAGATATCAAGATTTCTAAAATTCTCCTCTCAGTGCTGAAGAGTTTGCAGATCTTCTTTGTAGGCTGTAGCCCAAGGTTTCTCAACCTTTAGTGAGAAAAAGACTCCAGAGGAGCTTGTTTAACCCAATTCAGTAAGTCTGGGCTGGGGCCCAGGAATCCATATTTTAACAGTCCCACTCCCCACCCTGGTAATTGTGAAGCAGGTGATCAGCTGACCACTTTGAGAAACACTCATACTGTGAAAAGCACCTTGAAGGAATCTGTTCCAATTCCTTCCCACCACTGACTTTGCGTAGGACCCCTCCCCGCCCCCCGTCTCACCCTGACTCTGCTTGGCTAATTTGTTCATACCCAGGGCTACTCCAGCCAGTTTTCCCAACTGCTTAGATGCTAGAATGCTTGCAGTGGCTAGTGACAGCCCCCAGCTAAAACTGGCTTGAACAATCTAGATAACGTTTATTTAACATAACAGGAAACCCAGAGAGGGCCAATTCCAAGGTAGGTTAATTCAGAGGCTCATCAAGATGCCAGTTCCTTCCATCTTCAGGGGCTCTCCCCTCAGAGTCCATCATGAATTCCAGGGCTGCAGTTCCAGCGTCACATGTGAATAACAACCTCTATCCAAGAAAACCTTCCCAAGATCCTCTCCCACTCCTGGGGACCTGCCTGGTATCTCATTGGCCAGGAGTGTTTCACATGTCTAAATCAAATCATTGGCAAAGGAACAAGATTACTAGGATTAGTTTTCACAAATCAAGATTCCCTCCCCAAGTCAGGAAAGGTCACAGCCTTTTCCAAAAGACATGTCTGCTCAGGGGAGAGTAAACAAACATTGGTCCTCCAGGAGAGAATGATTCCGTTCACAGAAGGAGTGGCTGCTAAGAAGCAACTGTGTCTACCACAATCCTCCTCTTCCTCTCCCACCATTCCCCGACTGAAGAATGAGCCACATGACGGAGGGGCCATGTTCACCTGCTTGATCATGTCTCCAGCAAGATGCCCTTGCTTATGTTAGATACAGGAGTGTATCAGCATGAAGTGGGCCTGAAATGTTTGTTTAATTTAAATTAATGTAAGATTGTGATTTTGATGGAAAATTATGAGTAATTTGGACATAAAGTAGTTCATTCCAAGTGGAAAATCCCAACTCAAACTAGCTCCTATCTCTTTTTTTAACTTTTATTTTAAGTTCAGGGGTACTTGTGCAGGTTTGTTATATAAGTAAACTAGTGTCATAGGGGTTTGCTGTACAGATTATTTCCTCACCCAGGTGAGGTACTAAGCCTAGTACTCATTAGTTATCTTTCCTGATCCCTCCTGCCACCCTCCAGAGTACTATATTGGTGTGTATATTGGGAAGCACAGTGGCTTCAGATCCAGGAGGATCCACAGACTTAAATGATGCATGCATTTAGGGTTCTGTTCTCTCCCCTCCCCATCCCCCCCACCCCCACTATGCTCTCTCTCTCTCTTCATCACTAATAGGTTCTCTCAACATGTGAAGCAAGGTGGCAAAGGAGCCCCAGACTACCTCCTCTTGGCTTAGCAACCAAGTGGCTTTTCTAAGAGTTCTTGCAGAAAAGCCTCAGAGAGAATTAGGTCACATGCCTGCCAATCATATGAAAAGAGGATTGGGCTGTTCTAATTGGCCCAGCCACTACTTGCCCACCTCATGCTGGGCCAGGCCCCACCCAAACCCCATGGAATGGCTTCCCTACAGGAAAGAATTTCTATTGCCAGATGAAGCAGAGAGCAGATGCTGAGCAGGCAAAACAACAGATGTCCACTACATTTATGAGTGAAAAAAACTGTTTGCAGGGCATTATACATGGGCCAAACCATAATTGAGAACTCCTTGCTTATACTCACAGAGATTAAATATTTTCCCCAGACTACACAAACTCAGTTTGAAGCTTGAATGATGCTTTGTTTCCTAAAGGTAAAATGGAATCTTTGTCCCTTGATTTGGGGGAAGGATCTTTAAATTCTCTTCTCTCAGAGGATGTCTCAAAATACTCCTTATCTTTCCTCATACTATCTTTTGGTCTTTTTCTTCTGTATTTTTCTTGGTTACTTATTGTATCTTGACTTCTTAGTCTTATGTATCATGTATGAACAACCTAATAAAAAAATTAAAATGCCGTTTCTCATGGTGCTTGCCCTAATTTTTGTTTCTTTCTCCTCCCCATTCTAATCAGGAATAAGTCATAAAAATCATTTCACTTAACGTAATGTCTTCTCTGGTTCTTTTGCCAAGTTCTACCTTAGATTATAGCTATTTATGGATATAACTTAGTCAGTCATTTGTTTGAAAAATATAAATTGAATGCCTACTAGTACTGGGCTTAGCATTAGAGATGCAATAAGAAAGCAATTCCCCCTACCCTAGCCTGGAACTTCCTTTGGGGTAGAAAGTGTGTTTACTTTATCTTTACATCTCCATAGTGTTGAACCTCATTTTATTAGTAGTATTACTATTATTATTATAATAAGCTTTTGCTTAGCACTTACCATATGCCAAACAATGTGATAAGTGCTTTATGTATATTATATCTTATTCTTTCAAAAATCTTGAAAGGTAAAATACTATTATCCCCATTTTACAGATGGAGAAACTAAGGCTCAGTAACACAAAGCACCTTGCTCACACTTACAGAGACTGTGAGAGGCAGAGCCTGAACTTGAACCCCAATCTGACAGGTTCTATACCCTATTTGCTCTCCAGCCAACATAAGCTTTCCCATAAATTCCCAGTAGAACATTGAAATTGGCTTCTGCTTTTTGTGAAGGTTAAGGTTAGGATCTGACAGCTTGCGTGTGGAATGCAGAATGTGGACTTGGAGTTGAGAGTCCTGTAGTGAGGATCAATCTGCAAGGCGCACATCTACATCTTATCCTGACTGCTTTTGTGACTACTGACAGGCATCCTTGTGGGTTCATCGGTTTGACTCCAGCCCATGCCTCCCCAGTCTCAAATATATCTCTTTGAAGGGCTTTGTGCCTCAGTTTGTTCATTAGCCAAACGGTGAAGTTTGGCATAGACCAGACGTCCAATAGAACAGTGAGAAGGAAAACACTATTTCTGCATTGTCCACTAGAGCAGCCACTAGCCACATGTGGCTGCTGAGTACTTGAAATTGGCTAGTTGGACTGGGGGACTGAATTTTTAATTTTAATTTAAATAATCACAGATGACTAATGGCTACCACGTTGGATAGTACAAAATCAGAAGAATCTTTATCATTCTTTGGTTTGTGATCTTTTACATACCCTAGAAAAGTATGTTTTAAATTATGTGCTACAGCCCATTGCCAGATCCTGAAGTTGATGTATGGGGGTGCAAATAACGTTCTTTAATAAAATGCCATAAAATAATGAAACAGAATGGAATAGGAAAAGAAAAGAAAATATCAGTACATATCATGTACACTAGAAAATTTTGATTATACTAAAGTTTTGACTATGAAACTTTTGTTTTACATATTTGTGTACTGAGTCATTATGCTAAATTAATTTCATCCAGTGGGTGATAGAAAAAAAAAGTTTGAAAACCACTGCCTGCCCTTGAGTAATATCACTGAGACCTTGAGAGTGTCATGCTTCTGTGATGCACCCCCATCCACCTAGGGGCTCTGCAAGACCTCATTTCAGAATATTCTGTTTTTCCAGATCCTACAGGCATGTGGTGAACATGTGACTTCCCTCAGATGGTGACTGAAAGTGACTTTGTGGTCATCTATCTGTCTGGATGCAGAGACCCCAAATTGGTGGCCCAAAGGCAGGATCCAGCCCCCACAGATAGGCCTCCTTGGGACCTTGACCTATTTATGCATGGCCATAATCCCCGGATGCCCAGTAACTTTTTCCCCTTGAGGTGGCCTAGACTCTCCAGATTGGTCCCTTTGGGTTCGATTTTTCCATTTACATTACCTGCCTGGCCCCTGAAAGTCTGTCACGTTGTGAACTGTGTTTAATATGTATAGAATATTATAACTGAAAGGAAGCAGAGATGATAGAATGCAACTCTCGAGCTTTGTAAATGGGAAAACAAGAGGCTAGAGATTGTGAGTGTCCTGCCTGAGGCCTCACAAAAAGCGAATGGCAGGCGAGGAACAGCTTCTCTCTCCCAAGGAAGAACCAGATGTTAGTAAGAACTGCAGTATGACAGAGGAGAAAGAAGACAGGAAGGCAGAAAGAGAAATAGGGCAGGAGAGGGAATGAACAGAGAGAGAGAGGAGCAAGGGGAAGGGAGGGAGTTGGAATGGTGATTGGGCCATCCTCACAGCCCTGGGGAAGGGAGCACTGACTAGCAGGTCACTTTTCTGTGAGGAGGTTCCTGTCACTTGGTGTGATCACTTCTGACGAGCTTCTAGTGAGTGATGGCTGCGGAGGCCGTCAGTGGGGAGTCCTGTAGGACTTTGAGCAACGGGAGGAGCACTTTGGACACCAGAAAGGGACCTCCAGTAGACTCTGCTCTGGAAGAATGGAGGGTGCTTGCAATGGCTTCAGGAATTCTCTGACTCGTATTGTCTAGCATTCATTTTGGCCTGCTCTTGGGCAAGTGTCCCTGATCTGAAACTGGAACTTCTCCAGTGTTTCCTGCTTGTCCTGGTGTGGCTAGCATCTCAGAGACCCTGAGCCACAGGGCTGCATCTGTCAAGATGGGAAAGTGGATGAGATGGGGCAGAAGGGGCCCTGGAAGCTTCCCTGGGGTGAGATGGGGTCACAAGGGGTGGCACTCCAGGCCCTACCCTACTTCAGTCACTCCTGCTCTGCATTCGTCTGCCTGGCTTCCAGGTGGGGTTCATAACTCCAAGGCCTTAAAGTGCCTAGCAGTGCAGGAGAGAAGCTGGCCAGGGGTAAGGCAAAAGGAAGTGGTAGGAACCATAGTGATCTGCAAGGATGTAAAAACAAACACCAGGCCATCCAAATAAAGTTCATCTGGGAGCCACATTCAATGCAAGCCACCCCTGATCTAGGGAATTTCCCAGAATGATGACCAGGGTGTCATAGGTTTGCATTCCATGCGTAGTTTACAACAGAAACAATATAACCTAGAGGGCATGTCATCATTTTATTTCAAGAAAGGCTTCATGGCTTTAAAAAAAAAGTGTTCAGAAACCTCTAGAGTAGGTATTTTCTATATTCGCTCCACTCTGACAGTTCCCCGCCACGTCGAGGAAAGCCGGGTTCACAGTTAAGATTCCTTGGATTTCCCTGCAATACATCAGTGCCCGATGGCCTGCCAGCATCTCAGGAAGCAAGTGTTGTGTTCGTATTAAAACCTCTGGCTCAGAGGCCAGGGGACTGAGTCACTCGGAGCACAAAGACAATTGCTGGCTTCCTAAAGTTCCTCTATTTCCAACACAGTTTCCAGGGACCCAGACAAAACCCAAATAGTATTTTTCAGATAAGCTGGAGAGATGCTGGAAAGGGTACGGTAGGCCTCCAGTGCAAGGTAACCCCATTCTCCCTGCTGGGGTCAAGGCAGTCCCTCCTCTTTCCTTCAGGATACACTAGGCAGAAGGAGGCCCTGCTTAACACCCACGGGAGAGGGAGGAGATGAGAAGAAATTGAGCCCCTTTTAAACCTACTGATGCCTGTCTGAACCCTACCTCTAAAACTTACATGTGGTGTAACTTCAGGCGAATTAATTCTCCTTTCTGTGCCTCAAATTCTCATAATAAAATGGGGAGCATACAGTATCTGTCTCATGGAGTTGTGCGCATTAAATGAGAGGATCCTTAGGAGGCACATAGCACAATGCCTGGCACATAGTAATCGCTCAATTAATGCTAGTTGTTTTAGCTCTTTTTACAGGCTCCTCCTGACTGGGGACTTTGTAAAGATCACAAGGAACTGACTCAGCAGTGACAATGGAGTTTGTGGTGATTGGCAGGAGCCCACTCCAAAGTGGAAAAAATGCCCAGACTGGTAGACACCCTAGGGATGTTTCCCCTTCTCTATCCAATCTTCTTTATTCCTCAGCCACTTTTGATACCACTGTGTATATCATGCTCTGAAAACCCATGACCAAGTGTAGCCAGATGGTATTTTTGAAATCTTATCTGCGATGTCCTTTACCCACCACTCTTGTGCCTTTCCCTCTATTCAGTAAGCAAGGCTTCGGGCTGGAATGGGCAGCAGAAAACAGGGACAAAAGTGGTGGCTTCCTAGCTTTTGAACTTTAAAAGCCTGTGCCTTTAGAAGAACGGAAGGATTTACAACAAAGCTAAATATTCTAGAGAAAGCATAAGTTAAGGAAGGCAGAAAGGACTCCTTTGCGCCCAGCTAATAAGGATGGTTCCCTGGCCCAGGGGTAGGGAGGAGAATCTCAGGGAAAGAAACAAGAACACAGACCCACTTGACTACTCAGAAAGAGGCCCTGTGCTGAGCCTGCAGACACAGGCACAGTCAACAGCAGAGGAGGATAGAGGAGAGGAGGGAGGGGGTGGGCAACCTGGCGGCTAAAACTTTACTTTCACTTATCTTGAAATAGGAACCAGCTGAAATACAAGAAATAAAGAACTCTCCGATGTTGTGGGCTGTCATTCAGGCCCCCTTGCTTGTGAAACTCGCTGCAGTGAAGGCCCCTTTAGGTCTATCTAACCCAAACCCTTTCTGCTGTAGCTGCCATGTGGCAGCTGGCTGTCAGACAAGAGCAGTCTGGCTGGCCAAGAGCATGCCGATCTGACACATGTCCTGACAACACGTTTCTGAAGAAGGCAGCATGAGCCGTGTTGCCAGCAACACACCATGACCATGGAACATGCTGAGGAGCCTGGCAGAGAGAAGCTGCGGAGGAGTTTCTGTTGCAGCAAAAGTTTTACAACATCCTTCTGGGAAGACAGGCTGTGTTACTGACCTGCTGACATGGGCAACTGCAGCCAGGCCGGGGCCATCTGTGAAAGGACCCAGTGGTTCCCAGAGGACTCGTACTTCCACCCTGCTGCAGCTGCCAACACCTGCAGCGCCTACATCTCTCTGGGACCCAGCACACTCACCTGTCAGGCTTTACCTGCCCGTGCCAGGGGTTCGGCCCAAGGCTAACATCCCTAACCCTGGAGCCACAATCACTGCTTCTTCGTCACCTGCCAGGGATGCTGAATTGCCCTTCCTGTTTCCTGGCCTGTACTGTAGTCACCTCCAATCATTATCTTTACATCTTCTTAAACTATTTTTTGAAACAACTGGGTAATGGAGGACTACTATTGGGGAAAAGTTACATATCCCTAACCCCCCCTTCCCACTTCCTCCCCAGAGGTAGCCATTCCACTGGCAGTGTTGCATTGCAGGCAGTTGAGCTTCGTGGTAAGAGCCCAGGTTTGAAAGTCAGGCTGCCTGGGTTCAGATTCTGCCTATGCCACTTACTAACTGTGTGACCTTGGACAAGGGACCTCAGGTCTCCGAGTTTCATTCTCCTATAAAATGAGGATAATAGTATCCCCTCTTGAGTTACAAGAGCTCCATGAGATGACATATGTAAGTGGCTGAGGCCTGACACAGAGGACCTGCCCTCTAAATATTATCTATTATCTTTCAAGACCTTTCCTTGTGCATTAACTGCTCCTGTTACTTCATGCATGGCTTCACTTCCAAACCCTCCCCTATGCTTCTGCATCTCGGAGCATGCACCCCCAGCCCACCAACTGTAACCCTAAACCTCAGCATGACCTCTAGACTTAGGATAATTTAGCCTCTTGTGAACTCTCTCCCTAGCTCACCCTGACTGCCCTCTCTCATTTTGTGGTCCAAGAACAGATACCTCCATGCACTGAGGCAAGCATCAGTTGCTGTGTGAGCTTATCTTGTCCTCTTCTGTCCTGTCTTCTGGGTCTCAGCTTTCTCATCAGTTGAGTGAAACCATTGGACCAGTTCAGCCATCCTTTTCTTTATTCTGCAGGTATGAATGAAACAATGACACAATGAGATAGGCACGCATTGTGTGCCCGGCACTCAGGTGTAATGGTGAACCAGAAAAATATGGTCCCTGCCCTCATGGAGCTCACAATCTCATATATATGAATAGCTTCCCAGGCCCTTTCTGCTCTAAAGTCTAGTTCCAGGTATTTATACAATGAATGCAGATTAATGCCACAATAAGGTGACACCTGCATGGCCCTTGAAGTTACCAGAAGCAGCTCTTATAATCTCCCTATCAGAGTTTTCAGAAAACAAATCACTCACTTATTCTAAGTAAGCACACACAACAAACACACTGGTGCCTCCCCCTGGAAACAGCAGATGTGCCCAAAATACAACCTAGGATAACATAGATCATAGTCCCTCTTCCTCACATAGGGGAACACCCAATTCACACGTTTCTCTGCAGGATATATCAAAAGCATGTCAGCCACCTACCTCTGCAGCCCACACAAACCCATAAACAGAGCTCTGGAGATAGTGGGAGAAAGAAAAGGTTGCTTATAGTGTTGAATGGTCTGCAGCCAAGGGTTTTTTTTCTTGGCAGTCAGCAAAAAGGAAAAACCAGCAAACCTTTGCTGGACTTGTCCAAAAATGAATTTGAGAAATATTTGAGCAAAACCCAGTGGGTAGCTGATGGGGTGATTTAGAAAGAATCCCTGCACTGGGTTGGAGGTGAGGAGACATGGATTCAAAAATCTTTTAATATTAATTGTTGCTTATTGAGGCCAAGCAATGCACTAAGCACTTTTATATAATTTACGTAATTTAATACTCACAAATTACTTCAGTTATTCTTACTCCAGAGATAAGGAAGCTGAGGTGGGGGGTTATGTAAATTGCTCAAGATCACACAACCAGCAAGTGGGAGGGCTGGAATCCTAACCCAGCCCAATGACTCCAGCATCCATTCCTTACCGGCTGTGCTGTGTGCTTCTCACCCCGTTCAGTGCAATGATCCCATGACTCTCTGGCCTCGCTGTAGGAAATAGGATCGGTGCCTGGGCCCTGGCTCAACTCTGAAATCAAACCTAAGGCCCCTGCTGTGAAGTACCAGATCCTCTCACATACAGGCCCCACCTTTATGTTTCAGGCAGCTGCTTCCTACCTGCGAAAGGCCCGGACCCACACTTGGATCTTCTTTGGTATTTAGTAGATACCTGTGAACACACTCCGATTTTTGGGCTCTAACAGAGAAGCCAGGGTGTGAAAGCGGCTGCACCCTGCGTGCTTGTGTGTGGCATCCCCCGGGCCCTGGGCTGCTGTGCCTGCATTGCTGAGCCAGTGGATTCTCTGCTTGATGTTTCGCCTTTCAACTAGAAGTTCCACTGTTTATATTACACTTCCAGCCAATTATTCACAGTTGTTATGCTGGTTTCAAGTCAGTTTTGTCACTCTTTTAATTATACTCCAGCACAGCATAGGTGCTCCTACCTTTTAAAGACTACTTTAAAGACACTATTAAAATGTGGGAACATTTTTATCTACAAGGTCAAATGACTCAGGAGAGGAAAAAAAAATGTGCATGCAGCACATCAGTGAAAAGAATATAACTTAGATCATATTGCTTATAGGAGAGGAATCATGCCTTTATCTGTTTTTAAAAGATACTCAAAAATCTGATAACTTAAAACAGGTCTAGTTTAAAAGTGAGACCAGTTAATGGAGAGGAGAGAACGTGGAGGGAAAGGAAGAATCGCAGAAGAGGACACACAAGGCAAAATCATGGTAATTGGAGGAACCCGTATGGATGATTTTGTTCAATCTCTTCTAAAGAGGGAATTGGGGGCAAAGAAGTTAGGTGATTTGCCCAAAATTGGAACACCAGGTAACAGCAGAGACGGAATTGGAGAACCCGGGTAACCCCAGCCACACGACAAAGAACAGCAGGCGAGAGAGGGGGGAGAAGTTCAGATGGAGAAACTGGATGCTGGATTTGTTTACTGTTACAGTCAACTCACAGGCTCCTTTTCATTTTCAATTTGGAATTCAAAAGACATTCACCCATAAGGAAAATGAGGAAGTCAGTCACACCTCCCCTTCTAATATGTTGTCTTGCTCCAACAATGTGAAATTATCTCTAAAATTTGGGAAGAGCTTTACTTACAAATTTAGTTGCAGGATTAAGATGTATTTTTTCATAGAAGTCTAAAGATTTGATATGCATATAAAAGTGGGCTTCATGTTTCAGATCCTTAATTTTTCATCTAAGAGGCATTGACAAGCTGGGTTTGTTTTTTGGTTTTTTGGTTTTTTGGGGTTTTTTTTGTTTTGTTTCGTCTTAAAAATGTATACCAGCAGCCATTGCCAACTGATTTACTTGCTTTCATTCTTGAAAAGATTAGGATTGTTCAGTCTTTCAGTGCCTGAAAATATGTGATTTCTTTAAAAATCAGCTTTTATTTCACTGCTTATGATCTTTTGTTTCCAGATCAAATTCAGGATGGGTGAATGTGCATAATTGTTTCCAATCGCAAATTGTTTAAGAACAACTTTAAAACTCTTTAGGAGTAAAAATGAATCATTTTACTCTGAGCTGGTATTCCTAAATTAATTTGTGCATGTTATTTTTATATTTCTAGGATTCAACCAAGTTTCGTTTCTTTTCCCTCTGCCTGGTGTTTTGTTGTTGTTGTTGTATTTTAACTATCAGGCTGCACTGTCATTGTGGTAGCCAGTAACCACATGTGACTATTTAAATGTAGATTTATATTAATTAAAATTAAATTTAATTTGAAACTAAGTTCCTCAGTCACACTAGCTACATTTCAAGTGCCCGGTGGTCACCTGTGACTATTATGTTGGACAGCATAGATCTCTAGACCATGTCTATCATCTCAGAATGTTCCAGTGGATGACACTAAGGACTAGTACCTGGGGATGTCTGTCTTGGGCACCCTTTATTGGTCAGTAATGATAAAAGAAGCCAGAGCCTCCTGCATACGTTTCAGAAATCGATCACATAATCCGTAAGGTCTAAACGTAGCAGTTTCATGGATTATCTCACAAGTGAGCAGAGCTAATATCCATTGAGGCTTGTGTCTCACATATTGCTCTCAAGGGTAGGTAGTTTATAACATAAGAAATAGTTCAAATATCCAAGTGTAAGTCAATTTGGAATTCAAAAGACATTCACCCATAAGAAATGTTATAAATCATGTGACTGAAACTGCATTTTCTGAACTAAAAATCAGTAGAAATAATAACCAGCAGAAAATCAACAAATTTTAATGTTTCAGGGCAGTTATAGATTAGTAGGAAGAAGTGACACACACACACCCAATACACATGCCCACACACACAGAACAATGTTAGATTAAGTTTCTGATTTAATTAGCCAAGAATATAAAATCTTACTGGGAATGAGTTGGCTTCCAAGGCAGGAGCAGGGATGTAACATATCCCAGCCTAGCTTCCCTTGACACCCAGAGTTCCTACTGCCAGTCTTCATGAGGAAAGGTCTTGCCATACCTGTAAGCTCAAATCTTGCTACACCACTGTTCTTCTACAATCACAGCTTACATCAGCAATCTGGAAGAATTCACACAAACAATGCATAAATTTTTGCTTATGGGACTATTTACACACATCAGATATTTCTAGAGCTCTGGCCTCATGCAGCATCACCAAAGCAGTATCCTTCTCTTGAGGGGATACAGCAGGGTTAGGGCTGGGGTCCCATCACTACTTCAGCCCCAGAAAAATTTATTGTCCTAATCCATTCTCCTCATACTGATTTTGTGCTTTTTTATCCAGGTGATTCAAAGACTGAGTTCTGATGGAGGACCATGCACACAAATCAATTTTCCCAGAAAATCAAATCCAATTAAAAAAAATCAAATTGATCTTAGAAGTTGGCTCTTGAGCAATAAGACAGGTTAAATTAGAAGAGGTAGATGAAAGTTTTTGCAGTGATCCTGGAGGGGACCGTTGGAGACTTCTGAGAGCTCTCATCATTGATGATGATGATTGTATTATTCATTCTTATTTTATTTTCAGACTCACAGCTTTGTATCCCTTGGCAATGGTAGATCACCACACTGCTCATATAAACAAGATCTATATTTTTCTCACATATTCAGGGCAGAAGAGAGAGTGAAATATTTTCCAGGGAACATTGAGCAGAAATCAGAAAAAGAAAAGAGAATAAGATTAAAGAGAATGTTTATGAACATTCTGGGAGCGGGGAAGGATTGCTCAGAGCTGTAGGAAGGATGTGATGGCCATGATACCTGTGAACATTTGTAGAGCACTTAATGCAGTTTCTGAGATATTTTACATGTATTAACCTATTTAATGAGTTAGTTAATGATTTAGTTAAGTAGCTGATTTGTTTGATTTTTGTCTTGAATTTAAGACAAAGAAAAATAGATGAACAATGTGCATAAACTCCATGAAAGAAAGACTCTGGGAAGCATATTATTCTCCCACCCCAGTTAGCAAAGTTGTCAGAAGCTACAGTTTCAGGGCTAAGCAACCAGCTCTTTGTCCTATAGCATGCTCGTGATTCAGGATACGTGAAAATGGGAGATGATCAGAAGTCCTGATTTCCTGTTCCCCTTTAAAAGGAGGGGGGCAAATGAGATCAGTTTTAGAGATCATAGACCTCTGAGAATATGAACAAATCTGCAAGATAATGTACATAACACAAATTTAATTAAAGAGCAGTGTCAGATCCCAGGTTGTGCTGCAGTCTCAGAGACTATGACAACAGACATTTGTTCTTGCTCATGATAGAGGTTTATGACAGGTTAGTTTGAAATTCTGTTCCATGACTCCTCAATCAGAATCCAAGCTGATGCATCCTGCACACCATCTGGGGTAACATTCATTTCTGGGGTAGGGAAAAGGCAGTATAGCAGATCACATACTGGCTCCTAAGGCTTCCAGTTGGAAAGGACATGCACAATTTTAGTTCAAATTTCACTGCCAAGCAAGTCACCATGTGCAATCCTCCATGTGCTTAGAAGAAAAGGTTCAAATTTCCAGTGAACAGACATAACTACCACACAGGGTCAAGAATCCCCAAAGTAGGTGACCTCTAAATTCCTTTGTAGTTCAAGGTTGCTGTGAGTCCAGAATTATTTATGATATACTTATTCAGAGTTTATCCAGGAAGTCTACATGTATAAATGATAGGCACCAATTCCTCTTCAATCAGGTGGTTATCTTTATAACTAGGACAAGAGTGAGCCTTCTCCTAATAAGGTATGAGCAGAAGTTTTTGGACTATTCCTTCAACTTTGAGTGAGAATTGAAGAAATGAGTAATTATCTCCCCAGTGCCACAGGGGTTTCCTATAAGAGAGAAAAGTAGGTTCCTCAGTGGCAAAGTTACCTCAACAGCTAATACATAATGAGATCAGACCAGAGAGCTACTAATATTCCTTCCATCCCTGAGATTTGTGCTCTAGGCAGGTGCCTACTATTTAAATGAATCAGATGACTAGATTTTAGAATGGCCAAGCTAAGTGTGTCTCAGGAAAAGGAGGTCTAGAAAAGTAGCCACGAGATGGTCTTAGCATTCTCACTTAAGCAGCACAGATACTAAAACTGGAGATGGTCTTAGCGAAAGAATAATAGACCCAATAAGCTAGTAGAACTCTTAAGCATCATCAAATGCTGGCCACTCAACTGCAGCTCCCAGTGACTTCAACCCTTTCATAATCTCCACCAGCATTTTTTTCTTAATTATATACAAGTAACATTTTCCCAGTCTTATGGAAAGTGCCGTTCAAAGGTAACTTTGAGAACAGTCCCTTTGTCAGCCTCCCTCCAGCCAGAGTGCCTCCCTTCATGCCTTCTTTATGAAAGTTTGTGCTACCTTTGACCAACCTCATTTGATAGACATGAAAACTGAGGCCCAGAGAGGGGCTGGAATTGCTTAACTCAAAAGCCATTTGGAGGCAGGGTCAGCCACCCATTTCTTTGAATCTCTGAGTCAATTGCAAGCCTCAAATTCCCTCGGACAAGTTTGGGGCCTAATTTTAATTGAAAGCTTATCCAAAAGATGGTATTTCTGATAATTGACCTTGAAATACTCTCTGTCCTCTTATTTGTCTTCATTCAGGGTTTTGGCTTGTGTTCTTGCAAGGAACATAAAGAAAGGCTATGCTCACTCAAAAGTCCTTGCCTGCTTAAGGAGGTCTACAGACATGTCTCATACCACTCAGCACTGCCTTAGCTTGGCAGTCATCCTGGTGATGAATTGAGGATACTTTGCCCATCATTTTTTCCCCTTCCACCTCTTCTTCCAGCTACAATTATGATAATGTCTTGCAGCAGACTTTGTAAAGAATCAGGGCCTCTGGATAGTGATCTCTTTGTTTCTCTTACAGTTCCTTATCAGCAGAATCCTTACAATCCACGGGGCAGCTCCAATGTCATCCATTGCTACCGCTGTGGAGACACCTGCAAAGGGGAAGTGGTCCGCGTGCACAACAACCACTTCCACATCAGATGCTTCACCTGTCAAGGTAGGAGGCTCAGCTCCCCTACTCTCTTCTCAGATTCCTGACCATTGTTGCGCTACCAGGTCATGCCACAGGGGCAGGAAGAACATACATAGGCAGCTGGAATATCTACAAAGACCTACAGAGGCTTTCCTTGAGCCTCTTCTTATGAGATTCTCCCTTAGAATGAGGGCAGTGTTGGTACGTGAGGGAGACAAGGATTCTGGTAACCTTGGAGAGGCAGGTGCTGATCCAGAAGGAAAAGGGCTATTCTGCAAGCTTAACTTACTCATCTGAGAAGACTCCAGGCTTGTGCCTACAAATCAATGTAAGAGCAAATGAAAGTGCAAACTATCTTGGATAAAATTCAGCATGGCTCAGAGATGAGTACCTATTCTATGACAGTGTAGCAATCCTCAAAGGTCACGTTTAACAAGGGAGAAGAGACATCTTGACTTTGGGAGCACATAGCTGTTAGATCACCTCTCATTGTTACAGCTTACACAAGGCTAATTTATGTAGTCCTAGACTCAATCGAGCCAAGAGTTCCTAAAGAAGACAGTTAATTAGCAGCAGGACAAGGGATTCAGCCGAAAGAGCACAGAGAGCCCTCTGGCCCAGGGACAACACACCCTTCCACAGTGTCCCTACAAATATCTCTCCAGCCTCTGCATCTTGACCTCTTCGTTCAGACTTCACTGTTCCACAGAGCAGCCATTCTGACTTTGGATTGCCCTATGGGTTTAGAAAATGTTTGACCCAAAATTTGTCACTTTTCTGTTGATGCCAGATTTGTTCTCATAAAGTCTGAAGAATAATTTGTATTTGCTTTTCCCTGTGACTGCTTTTCAGATACTCGTATCCAGGTCTTCCCCATGTCAAACTGTATCACAGGTCCTTAAATTGGGTCTCATCTTAAATGATTCCAACAGTGTCACTGTCCTGGAGTCTTCCTGTTTGATCAATTTTAGTGTGTCACTGTCGTTCCTAAAGTACGATACTCAGAACAGATCACAGTTTACAAGGTCTGGCAAATACAAAGGACTACATTTCTGTTGATGTAACTGAGATTGAACTGACTTCCTGAGGAGCCACTTCACACCACCAGCTTATATTGAATTTAAGGTCAGTTGAAGCCCCCGGTTCTTTTTGTATCAGTTACTGCCTCAGTCTCATGCAGCTGAGAGTGACTTCCCCTGCCACTGAGAAAATCCCGGACTTCTTTCTTCATGATCTAACTAGACTCTGCACTTAGCAAACAAATTACATATTCATATTTCCTAATTTGTTTATAGATGCATATATGGGATGCATTTTAATTGGTGTGATTTGAATTTTATATTGAGAATTGGCAAACCCCTTTAGTATAAGTTGAACTGCAAGATTATCTTGATGAGTGACTCTTCTTACACTCTCCGAAATTGAGGCAGGACAAAGGGTAAAGACAAGAAAATTGTTACAAAGTGGTTTGGGATGTAATTACGTAATTATATTCTCGAGAGTGTATCAGTTATCTTTTACTTAAGCAAAAGCTTAATAGCTTAAACCAATCATTTATTTAGCTCATGATTCTCTGGGCTGGCTGAGCCGTGTTTCCCAGTTTCTAGCTCTGCTTATCTCTACTAGTCTCATCATGATGATACGCAGTCAGCAAGCAGGTGGGTCTGCTGGCAGTGATGGGCAGACTGCTAACCCCAGGGCCTCCGTGTGGCTTCTCATCCTTCAGTGGGCTGGCTTGGGCTTGTTCATGTGGTGGTCTCAGAGCTCCAAGTACAATGAGAGAACAAGCTTTAATAAGTAAGACCTTTTCAAACCTCAGCTTAATGTCCTCCCGTTTTCCAAAACAAGTCAAATGGACAACCCAGATTCAAGGTCACAGAGAAATAAACGTTGCCTTATTAGGGGGATCTGAAGCATCAGATTTCAAGGGTGTTAATGCAGAAAGGAAGAATGTGGCCATTTTGACATTTACCACAGGGAGTTGTAGAATCTCTTTCAATGGAGATTTTAAGGGAAAAATAATAGACCAATATTTTTCTGAATATTTTCAATGTTCACTTGCTTAAAGGTAAAACAAATGAGAGGATTTTTATTTCCAACTGTAATCAACATGGCAATTAAGTACCCTATTAGATAGCTTTGTCATCTAAAGAATCTAAAATGTTTATGAATTTCTCTTACAACTCTTTTAACATCCACTACTGTGCTGACATGAAGGGAAGGAATCTACAAAGGTTAAAAACGGGAACAGAAACCCTGTTGTGACTACCAATGCCGTATTTCATCCTGATAGTTTACATTAAACCTTGGAGACTTTGAGCTTTTACTCTGTTGTCTAAATAGATCGTGGAGAATAGGAGGCAAAGCTTAGCACCTAGTCAAAATGGTGATCTAATAGGAGACCTATGTAAGAAGCTGTTTCCCCCTGAAAAAGGCATGTTCTCAGTGTATGACAGATGAGAAATAAACTGGCTCTGGAGAGGGAGAGAGCAAGGAAACTTGCCTGTTCCAACTTTGGCGCTGGGTAGAGGGGAATAAAACCTTTATGAAAATACCTGTCCATAATTCTCCATGTACATGGGTTCATGGCTGCATTCATGTTGCATATTTGGTATAAATAAAAATAATAATAGAGTCAAACAGAAAATTGAACTTACAGTGGTCTCCCACTTGGCAAATGGCAAAAGCAAATGATATTCCTCTTTGGGGGAACTCAACTTTATTCCAGGCCTCAAAGAATTTCCACAGATCGTGTTATTAGGAAAATGAGTAACTCATAGTCAGTCAAAAACATACAAATTATAATGGAGTGAGAGCCAGCATAACCTCAATGACTTTGTATATTGAAATTTTCTGTCATTACATAATAAGTGTATTGATACATTTAAACAAGCTAGAAAATATGAGCAAAAAAAACCCAACAGCACATTATAAGCAATAGCACAGAAGATTTCAAAAGGAAACAAATAAAACTTCTAAAATGAGAAATATATAATCTTTGAAATTAAAAACTCAATGTGTAAATTAAACAGCAGATTAGATGTTGCTTAAGAAAGAATTAATAAACCAGAAGATTTCATCCAAAAAAATTATACAGACAATAGATCAAAAATATGAGAAGTTGGTAAAAAATAAAAGAGAGGTGAATACATGGAGAATACGGTGAGAGGTTTTGACATATATATATCTAATCAGAGTTCTGGGCTATATAATAGAGAACATGAGTGGGAAGACAATATTTGAAGAGACAACAGCTATGAATTTTCAAGAGCTGTTGAAAGACACATATCCTTGAATCCAGAAAACCTAATAAATTCCTGCAGGAAAATTTTTTTAAATTCCACCTACAAAATTTTTTCCCATTCTATTGGTTGCCAATAGGACCTAGAAATAGAAATTCCATTTGACCCAGCAATCCCATTAATGGGTATATATCCAAAGGATTATAAATCATTCTACTATAAGGAGACATGCACGTGAATGTTCATTGCAGCACTGTTTACAATAGCAAAGACCTGGAACCAACCCAAATGCCCATTGATAATAGACTCAACAGGGAAAATGTGGCACATATACACCATGGAATATTAGGCAGCCATCAAAAACGATGAGTGCGTGTCCTTTGTAGGGACATGGATGAACCTGGAAACCATCATTCTCAGCAAACTGACACAAGAACAGAAAATAAACACCGTATGTTTTCACTCATAGGTGGGTGTTGAACAATGAGAACACATGGATACAGGGAGGGGAGCACTACACACTGGGGTCTGTTGGGGGGAAGTAGGGGAGGGACGATGGGGGGTGGGGAATTGGGGAGAGATAGCATGGGGAGAAATGCCAGATATAGGTGAAGGGGAGGAAGGCAGCAAATCACACTACCACATGTGTACCTATGCAACAATCTTGCATGTTCTTCACATGTACCCCAAAA
>CAUYLG010056108.1:0-16582 GCA_963573385.1 Cacajao melanocephalus | reverse complement strand
CCTCCCGGGTTCAAGTGATTAATTCAGACACACCCTCCCGAGTAGCACAATACACTGATCATCCCAAATTAATGTATAATTATTATACTTAATGTATCACGTTCTAGGTAAGGAATGTATTTAACTCCTCATAACGTGATTCGACCTCCCAGAGTGCTGGGATTATAGGCGGTAGCCACTGCACCCCGCCTCTTTTTATTTGTTATTTCTTTCTTGAGACGGAGTCTCGCTCTGTTGCCCAGGCTGGAGTGCAGTGGCTTGATCTCTCCTCACTGCAACTTCTGCCTCTCAGGTTCAAGCGATTCTCCTGCCTCAACCACCTGGGTAATTTTTGTATTTTTAGTAGAGATGGGGTTTCACCATGTTGGCCAGGCTGGTCTTGAACTCCTTGGCTTGAAGTGATCCACCTGCCTCGGCCTCTCAAAGTGCCAGGATTACAGGTATGAGCCACTGAGCCCAGCCTTATTTTTATTTTTATTTTTTGAGATGGAGTATCCCTCTTGTCACCCATGCTGGAGTACAGTGGTGAGATCTTGGCTCACTGCAACCTCTGCCTCCAGGTTCAAGTGATTCTCGTGCCTCAGCCTCTCGAGTAGCTGGGATTACAAGAATGTGCCACCATACCTGGCTCCTTGATTTTTTAAATGAAGCCTGGCCTCATAAATGAAGGAAGATGGTTAGATTAAGTCAGAAGAACTGAATTCTTGTCCTGACTGCTCTGAGTAGTCCTGTAACTTTAGGCAATCACTTTTGTTTATTAACTTCAGTGTTTGGTGGGGGGACATAAAATTTTTAAATTTGGTGACCTCTAAAAGTTTGTTGTAGTTTTGAAACGTGCTGAAAATTGGTTTAGCTCAAACTAAGAGTGGGAACCGTGGGGGAATTGGACTCTTTCCTTCCTTATTTTTGAGACTCTTTGCTCTTGGCTTCGCAGGTTGCTGTGTTTTTTGGTGGTCTGTCTATCAAGAAGGATGAAGAGGTGCTGAAGAAGAACTGCCCGCATATTGTCGTGGGGACTCCAGGCCGTATCCTAGCCCTGGCTCGAAATAAGAGCCTCAACCTCAAACACATTAAACACTTTATTTTGGATGAATGCGATAAAATGCTTGAACAGCTCGGTGAGTGGCAGTGCTGGGGCTTGGCTAATGCTGGGGAGTTGTTCTTTGGAGCCAAATGATGTGTTTATTTGAAATAGGAGCACCTCAGTGCAAGGACGACTCTTATCTATCACCCATGACTGATGGCTCCGGGTTCCCTGGTTGGTTTTTAATTCTTTCAAGCGCAGTAAAGGGTGTCATCTATCATCCTGTGGTTTTTTTTTTTTAACCTTTGAGAATAGGGGACTTTGATAATTTGTAAGTCGTCACCACCACTACCCTTTCCATTAAAGATTTCTATACTGGGAGTCATAGGGGAGATTCTAAACTGAAGGAGAAGACCGTCTACCCTTATGGCATCTCCAGTACAACATACACAGTCAGAATTTATACCTGAATAAGTTTCTAGACTCGGGTGTGGGATTAATGTAGAGAGTGTTTGTAGGAGTTCGTGTGGTGTGGTATTCTAGTGTGCTAAGTGGGGTTAATGAGGAAAGATTTTCCTGTCAGAATTGAATCTTGGTGAATGAGAGTGGGGATGGACATAGGCTCCAGAGAAAAGTTATTACAAATGATCTTTGGCAATTCAGTATGGAGAGCTATAAAGGTAGGCTCCAGGTAGAGATGTCATATTTGTCCACCTGGATAGAAGAGTGTCCGGAGGGTCATAGATGAACTTTGGTAGCTGGAATGTCATATGTGCTTGATATTTGTAGTCTGCTGAAGGCTGGCCTGGGCTTGGGCAGGAAAGAGTTGGGAGAAGGGCCTGTAAAGCGTGTTTTAAAGGCCTTATGCCTGAGAGTGTCTGCACAGGGCTTTATCCCCATTTTATAGTTGTGAACTTTGGGGTTTTTGTCTTATTTCTTGCTTAGTTAAAACAAACAGCTGGAATATGGTTCCAATTCTTGATTCCAAGTTCATTGCAGTCTTTACCTCACTGGGAAGTCTACCTTTAATCTTTATCATACCTGCTTATTTTCTCCTACAATTGTTTTTTCTTGTTCTTGTAGACATGCGTCGGGATGTCCAGGAAATTTTTCGCATGACCCCCCACGAGAAGCAGGTCATGATGTTCAGTGCTACCTTGAGCAAAGAGATCCGTCCAGTGTGCCGCAAGTTCATGCAAGATGTAAATACCCTTCTACCTTCTCTCCCTCCACTCCCCGCCCGCTGCCTCCTCCCCTTCCTCGCCCTCTTCCTCCAGACTCCCTTGTCATTCAAGTGCCAAGAAGGCGGCCTGTGCCCAGCTGGGAGTAATGACTCCTTGAAGAGACACACAGAAGCAGAGACAGAAGCAGAGACAGCTAGTGTTAGGGTCTGCGCGGGTGCCAGGGAAACTCCGGAAGACTTGGTCGGGTTAATGTGAGAGCGGGTAGTGTTCGACTTTTTCTCAAAAATCACAACATTTTTGAACCTCTTCTCCCTTTGGGGGAGGGCAGGATTTTTCTGCCCTACCACCCACCCATCGTCTCTTACGTGACCCCTACAGCCACGCACCCTCAAGGTGGCATTGAGCATACAGCTGGAGCCTTCTGCTCACCAAAACTCCTACTTTCCGGTGGCAGGAGAGCAAGAGAGGGACAGACAGATGTCAGGGCACGTCCAAAAGAAGAGCATCAGCACAAATGAATCCTCCCCTTCCCCACCTCCAGGGGTGGGGGCCTTTGGCACCTCAATCCCCGATGCCCTACTCCTTCCCACCCACATCTCCTTGCACCCATCCGGAACCTCGGTTGATGTGAGCCGGCAACAGAGAAGCACCGTGGCGCGGCGAGGGAATGCGGACGGCACCCAGCGGTGGATGGCGGCAGCGGAGGCCGCGGGGAAACCTGACCAGGAAGCTGAGGACCAAACCAGCCTCTTTTTCCGTTCCCGGTTTTTTTCCTGAACCCAACGCGTGCCGTGCCCCGTTTCCCCCCATATGTGTTGGGGAGGGGTGTCCTGAATGGGGTGGTATTTTTTTTTTTTTTTTTTCTTAAATTTTTTTTTTAATACTCAGAGGAGAGGGACATAGGAAAGGTAAAGTGGTTGTAATCGGGTGGGTGTTAGGGTTTGGGGCTAGGTGGGGCCGCTTGCATAAGCAGTGGAGTGTGTTCTTCCCCTCCCTGCAGTGTTCCTTCCCATGGGATAACTCTTTATCTGTATTTGGGGCTAGAATGAAATTTGAAGGAGGCCATGAACTTGTCTTTAAAAAGCCTGCCTTGGCTGGGCATGGTGGCTCACCTCTAATCCCAGTGCTTTGGGAGGCCAAGTTGGGAGGATTGCTTGAGCCCAATGAGACTAGCCTAGGCAATGTAGTGAGACCTTGTCTCTACCAAAAAAGCTGGGTGTGGTGGCACATGCCTGTGGTCCCAGCTACTTGGGAGGCTGAGGCAGGAGGGTTTGCCTGAGCCCAGGATGTGGAGGCTGCAGTAAGCTGTAATTGTGCCACTGTACTCCAGCCTGGGTGATAGAGGCCCTGTATCAAAAAAAGAAAAGAAAACCTGCCTTGTTTGTTTTCTATGACACATGCATCATTTCCTATTTTGGCCTCTGGGTCTTCATGTTAACTGTCTTCCCCAAGATAGTATAAAAAGTGTTAGGAAAGTTGGGTTTTGGAGTTGTGGTAATTTCTGTATGTTACTTTCCTCCCCTTCAGGGGGTCTTTGTTGTTTTAAAGATGAATGCAGTGAGGTGTGGTGGTATGTGCCTGTATTCTCAGCTATTCAGGAGACTGAAACAGGAGGATTACTTGAGCCCAGGAATTTGAGGCTATAGTGTGTTATGATTGTGCCTGTGAATAGCCACTGCACTCCAGCCTGGGCAGCGTAGATCCTGTCTCTTTTAAAAAATGCATATCTGCTGCTCTGAATTTGGTTTTTAATACCACTTACTGATACCTTCCCTATAAGCCCATAGATGGTTTAATTCATAGTCAAGAGACCAGTCTCATCTAAAACTACGCTGTTGTGGTCTGACGGCAAGTTACTCATCTTGAGTAATTTTTTGTTTCTCCGTGAGTGGCATTTTGACTGTCCATTTTAGCATTCGGATCTTAAAAGACATCCACTTTCTTAATGTACATGAGATTCTCTTAGTTGATGTAGGAGAATCAAATGGAGCAGTCGTCCTCCCCCTACCCCATGTTCTTACAAGCAACTCTGATGGAGTTATTCTGACCTTGAGTCATTGCCTCTTATCATTTCCCAGATGTTTGGGCCTTGCTCTCCCTTTGAGAATCATCTCCCGTTTTCTTTCTTCCCCCACCTCTATTTGAGGTAATGGCATCTATGCCATTGGGTCGTTTCACTGCTCCTTTACGTCCTTTGCATAGTTTCTTTCCCATGATAGTTTTTTGTTGGGCAGTCTTAAAACTCATCTGATAGGAAGGAAATTAGACGTAATGTGAGAGAAACCACAGTAAAATGTGGGTATTTTTGGGAGTGGGGTGGGGTTTTCAATCTTCTCTTTCCTCCTCCCCATCCCCCCATGGGGTGTATTGGAGATCAACTTCCTCCACCCCCCCAGGTTTAACCCCCCCACTCTGCCCTCCTCCCGTTCCCCACCCCCTTCCTCCCCCCCAGCCAATGGAGATCTTCGTGGATGATGAGACGAAGTTGACGCTGCATGGATTGCAGCAGTACTACGTGAAACTGAAGGACAACGAGAAGAACCGGAAGCTCTTTGATCTTCTGGATGTCCTTGAGTTCAACCAGGTCAGTTACACGTCTAATAGGGAGATGAGCATTGGAGCACTCCAGGTGTAGCAGAAACCTGAGTATTAAGTACACTTTTATTGAAACCACATGTGTGATATGGGAGAGAATGGTGGGGGTATAAATAGGGAGGCTGAGCATGAGCAAGATGGAAGCTGCTTTTCTATTCTGTGGCTGGCATGGATATGTCCTCAATAACCTCAAGGAAAATAAACTCCAAAAATTAAGATCCTTGGCCAAGCATGGTGGCTTCTGTATGTGATCCCAGCTCAGCATTTTGGGAGGCTGAGGCAGGTGGATCACTTGAGCCCAGGAGTTTGAGACCAGCCTGGGCAACATGGTGAAACTTCATCACTACCAAAGAAGAAAAAAATTAATTAGCCAGGTGTGGTGGTGTATGCCTGTAGTCTCAGATACTCAGTGGCTGAGGTGGGAGGATAGCTTGAGCCCAGGAGATTGAAGGTGCAGTGAACTATGATTGCACCACTATGCTCCAGCTTGGGCAGTAGAGAGGGACTGTTTCCAAAAAAAAAAGTCCTTGAAAGGTTTTAGGAAGTTGTTAAAAGTCTTAAAACGACTTTTGGGGGGCATGTTAGGGCTCTTAAATGTTCAATTCTTCTAATACTGCTTAAGAGAAGCATTTCTGGCTTGGTGCAGGGCAGTGGCTCATGCCCATTGTCCCAGTACTTTGGGAGGCTGAGGCAGGAGCATTGCTCGAGCCCAGGACTTCAAGACCAGCCTGGGTAACATAGGGAGAACCCCATCACTACAAATAGTGGGGAAAAAAAAAGTAGCTGAGTATGGTGAGTGGTATGCACCTGTGGTCCCAGCTGCTTGGGATGGGGAGGTGGAACGATCTCTTGAGCCCAGGAGGTGGAGGCTGCAGTGACCCACGATTGCACCACTGCATTCCAGCCTGGGTGACAGAGTGATACACCATCTCAAAAAAGCATTTCATTAATATACTTGTGAGTGGTTTATTTGCATTAAAAACTACTTTCTAGAATTAAGATAGCTCCCTTAGGTTTAATGTTTTGGTGAGCAGGAATATCAGTCACTCCTCCAGATCTTAATTCTAGTTTTTTACCACTTTTTCATGAGGCGACCTCATCCTTGTCTCCTGCCATGTCTGGCAATTTTGGTTTCTGAACTCTGCCACCTCAGAGGCAGCTTCCTTAGGTAAAAATCAGTGCTGAGAAAAAGTTGTATTTCCTCTTCTGCTCTAAATACATAGTGAGGGAACAAGAGGTGAAGAGGAATTCCTGAGAACATAATTACTGGAAACTCCCCTCTCACACATAATGTCTCTCACACCATGGACCCCTATTCCCCAATTCCTGGCCCCCTCCCCCACCCCACAACAGGTGGTGATCTTTGTGAAGTCTGTGCAGCGGTGCATTGCCTTGGCCCAGCTACTGGTGGAGCAGAACTTCCCAGCCATTGCCATCCACCGTGGGATGCCCCAGGAGGAGAGGTGAGTTGAAGATGGGAAAGATGTTTTATGTCCTTGGGAGAAAAAGACAATTGAGAGAAGGGAGTCTCAACATTTTTTAAATTTCCTTTCTCACAAAGGCTTTCTCGGTATCAGCAGTTTAAAGATTTTCAACGACGAATTCTTGTGGCTACCAACCTATTTGGCCGAGGCATGGACATCGAGCGGGTGAACATTGCTTTTAATTATGACATGCCTGAGGATTCTGACACCTACCTGCATCGGGTAAGCCCCACATGCTGAAGAAATCCTGTTCTCCCATTACCTTCTTTTCTGTATCTTTTTGTACATTACATCTTCATCCCTGCCTCTGGGAGTCTCTTTCCTCTTGGGTCCTCAGTACTACCCTCTGTCTCCTTCTAGGTGGCCAGAGCAGGCCGGTTTGGCACCAAGGGCTTGGCGATCACATTTGTGTCTGATGAGAATGATGCCAAGATCCTCAATGATGTGCAGGATCGCTTTGAGGTCAATATTAGTGAGCTGCCTGATGAGATAGACATCTCCTCCTACAGTGAGTACTGATCTCATGAAAGCCTTTAGATCCTCCCTGTTCCTTAGTGTGTTAGTTCTAAATCCCATCATCTAGGTCATGGGCACCTGATGTGTAATGGACACTTGACCGGTTCATGTCCCCTGGCCTTTGATGCTGTGTTGAGATATTTTCCTGACCTGTGTGTGGGGTCTTTGTCTTCTCTCATCATATTACATCCCTTCCCTCACCCGCATGTCTGTCCTCTGAACCCATACAGTACACCAGTATCTGCATGTGTACTGTGTGTTCCTGCCTTGCTTTCCCCTTTTCATGCCTCATTCTGACTATGCTACATTTTCTTCTCAGTTGAACAGACACGGTAGAGGACTCGCCCATTGTGGAATGTGATTGTCTGGCCTTCAGGAGAGGACATCAGGGTGGGGGTGAAGGAGACACTACTGCCCCCATCCCTGACAGCCCCCACCCCATGGCTTCCGTCTTTTGCATCACCACCACTCCTGAACCCCCATTTCTGATTTGTCAGAATTTTTTTTTAACAAAACTAAAAATGAAACACACGTGTCTGTGGTATCTGTAAGTGCTTCGTCCCTTTATTGTATTTGGGGTGAGGTTATTTTAGGTCATGGTCCTAAATAAATTCCCTGTAAGGCCTAGGTGCCCTGCTGTGAGGTCAAAGGGAGATGGGACTAAGACTGCAGAGCCTTGGCTCCCCCACTACCTGCCAATTGCCTGTGCTTTGTGGGGATCTCTTCTGCTTTCTCTGGTCTGAGAGAGGCTTGGATGTTTCTGATCCCGAAGCTCCTAGGGGGTGGCGCACAGTATTTCCAGTGCCAGAGGGTGCTGTGGGCACTGGAGAAAGCTTAGGCACTGCCTTCCAGGCTCTCTCGGTGCCGCCTCATCTGTTCCTTCAGCTTCTGGATCTTGAGCACCAGGGCTTGGGCCTCCCAGGCTCCTTCCTGCCCTTCCAGGAGCGCCTGGTATAGCTCCAGCTGCTGCTCCAGCAGCTCCTCAGCTTGGGCCAGCTCAGCTGTGCGGTGGGTCCCAGGGCCCTGGTAGGGGAAGTAGGGGAGGGAGCATCAGCCAGGGCAGGGGTCAGAGGCCCTGGGAAGTGAGCAATTCCACCCTCACTCTCTGTTTTTGACCTGGTAGCCTTTACTGAGAAGCCCAGGGAGCTCCCTCTCTTGGGCATAGGCCTCTGCGGGGCAGGTAGAGATCCCTGGCCCGGAGGCTGTAACCGGATGCCTTGAACAAGGATATGGGGTCACTGGAAAGGACCGGCTGCCCCTCTCTGCTAAGAAATAATTAACTGTTAGGTGAAGGGGAATTCCTGTTCAAGGACTTTGTGGACTGTGCTGGTGGTGGGGGTGGGGGTGGGGGAAGGGAGCCCAGAGGTCTGGGCTGGAGGAGGGGAGGAGAAGAGCTGGTAGCTGAAAAAAAGAGATGCAGGAGTAAGGGTGGTGCAGGGTGGGATTGACAGTTTTTTCCCCCACCTCAGTACAAACTCAAACCCTCTGTCCCTACCCTTGGTGCCGCTTACCCTGGGAGGGGACGTCATCTTCTCACTGCCTCTGGAGTTGGTCACTTCCATGCTTGCCTTGGGGTTTTGGGAGCAGCACCCACGGGAGCCCTGGGGTGGCAGGGACCAGGAGGGTAGGAGGAGGCGAAGGAAATGGCACCGAGAGAGCCAGGACAGAGGGAGGACCATGGCGGGTGACCTGGCAGGGAGCTGTCTGAGCTGCCCAACAGCCACCAGGAACTGGTTCCCTCCAGGCCTTGGCCTCACTTCAGTGCCTAGCCCTGCCCCTGCCCCACTCTGCCCCCACCTCTCCCAGCCTACCCCCAGACAGAGTCCAGGAACACTTCCTGATGTGAAAAATGTTCTTGCTAGTTTAGGCAGAACTTGCTTTAGAGTGCGGGTGCCCAGCCTACCACAGGTTTGTTTTTTGTTTTTTTTTACTGTCCTAAAGTGTTTATTAGGTATGAATTTTACAAACATTACTTGTATTAGTGGTAGCTGTGGAGCTGGAGAGTATTGTGCCTTATAGCTGCATGGCAAGAACCACCAATAGTGTGTGGTAGAACTTCAGCCGTTTCCAAGATCACGGCTCTTTCAGCCTGCAGATGTCAGCCCATGTGTCTTCCTGTGCTTGTGGACTGCTTTGGTGATCCACTGGGTGTCAGGTTTCCTTCTGATAGTGTTGTGGAATGGATCAACTAGGATAACCCCCCAAAAATTTGTACATAGAATCTTCAACCCAGTAAGAAGTACTCAGAGCTCCACAGTGGCATCTGCTTGCTCCTCTGCAACAGACTGAAGGCTGTGAGCAAACTAGCTGGTTAACGCCATGATAGGCTTGTAACTTGTATTCTTTTTTTTTTTTTTTTTTGAGATGGGAGTCTTGCTCTGTCGCCAGGCTGGAGTGTATGGTGCAATCTTGGCTCACTGCAACCTCTGCCTCCTGGGTTCAAGCAATTCTCTGCCCCACCCTCCCTAGTAGCTGGGATTACAGGTGCCCACCAGCACACCTGGCTAATTTTTGTATTTTTAGTAGAGATGGGGTTTCACCATGTTGGCCAGGCTGTTCTTGAACTCCTGACCTCGTGATTTACCCACCTCTGCCTCCCAAAGTGTTGGGATTACAGACATGAGCCACCGTGCCTGGCAGCTTGTATTCTTAGGAACTGGGTTTTTGGCCACCACTGAGCTTATGTATAATGTAACCTTGCTTGGCTGTAGCCCAGTAGTGCGCTTTATCAGACTGGGTGGGGATCCCTGTGGAGAGCAGAGAGCTGGTGGTACTGCCAGCAGCGGACCCTTAGCAGAAAGCGCATGACGTCAGACTGCTTCTTCTTCCATAGCTCCTGAATGTACGTGTGTGCATCATCTTAGCTTACCCTGCTGCCAGACAGAAAGGAAAGGCTACCATAGGTCTTGTGTCTTTCTTAACACTGTCTTTTCTCACTTCTCCACTCTGCAAGGTAGGAATTACATCACTGGTTTGCACCTGAGGAAACTGGCTCAGATGGTTTCGTTCGACACTCAATGGGCAAGTGTCTATTGGGGCCAGCTCTGGGCTAGATGAGCTTGAGGCTCCACAGCTGATGGTTGGAAGGTCCTGAAGGGTTCATGTCCAGGTCCACCTGACTTGAAAACTCATCCTGACCTTGCTTAAGTGCGGATTCCCCTTTTGCCAATGCTACTCTTTCTTTTATTGTGCTTCCCTTTATTGCTCATCGCAGACGCTGTTTTTTATTTACATCAATCTGTAAATAAATGGGAAGTTTGTGGCAACCCTGTGTCAAACACATCAAGCAGGTCTGTTGGTGCAGTTTTTTCCAACAGCGGACAGACATGTATCTGTGTCACACTGTGGTAATTCTCAAAATGTTTCAAGCTTTTTCATTATTATACCTGTTACAGTGAGCTGTAATTAGTTACTAAAGTTAACTGTTGTGATTGTTTTGGAGCACCATGAGCCACACTCATAGAAGACGGTGAACTTAATGGAAAAATGTGTGTGCTGTGACTGCATCACCAACTGGTCATTCTCCTGGCTCTGCTTTCCTGGCCCTCCCTGTTCCCTGAGGCACAACAGTATTGAAAGGAATAATCCATGAGGCAAATGGCAAACCTCATTGCCTTATTTTAAGAAGTTGTCAAAGCAGCCTTCAGCAACCACGCCCCTGATATATGGAGGCAAGACCCTCCCCCAGCAAAAAGAGGATTAGCTGAAGCCTCAGGTGATTGTTAGCGTTTGTTTAGTAATAAAATATTTTAAAATTAAAGTATATGGCTGGGCATGGTGGTTTATGCCTGTAATCCCAGGCCTTTGGGAGGCTGAGGTGGGTGGACCACTTGAGGTCAGAAGTTCAAGATCAGCCTGGCCAACATGGTGAGATCCCATCTCTACTAAAAATACAAAAATTAGCTTAGCCAGGTGTGGTGATGGGCTCCCGTAGTCCCAGCTACTGGAAGGCTAAGCAGGAGAATCACTTGAACTCAGGAGATGGACGTTGCAGTGAGCCAAGATTGTGCAACTGCACTCCAGCCTGGGCTACAGAGTGAGACTCCGTCTCAAAAAAAAAAAAAAGTATACACAGTTTTTTTGTACACAGTGCTGCTGTACACTTAACAGACTACAACATAGTGCAAACATAACTTTTATACACAATAGGAAACTAGAAAGTTTGTGTGACTTTTTTTGTTGCCATCGTCTGGTGACAAATCTGCAGTATCTCTGAGGTATGCCTGTAATTAATTTCCCTTTCCTTCTTCTTGCTGGCCCAGAATGACCTTGCTTCTTGACCCTGTCTAGCCCTGCATGTTGTAGGGGTTTGCCTACTCTGATAGGTCTGGAAACTTTGTATCCCTGGTAACCTTGGCTCCTGGCATATGACACTGGTACAGGCCTCAAGCTCTGTTGGACTATTGAGCCTCCCCCCACACCTCTGAAACCGGAACCAAAGTCCTGTGCACACACCGTGCATGTGTGAGCCTGTGTGGAGATGTCGGCTTCCTGCAGAGGGGTCCTGTTGTGACTAGAGGACACAGCCACTGGCCTGGAGGCAGAGGTGGCTCAGAAGGGAGTGGCTGGTCCCAATTTTGATCATATGGGAATAGGAAGGTCCATAGAAAACCATGTGTCAGAAGACAGGATTGCTGGAGAGTGCACAACTGTTAGCCAGCTCGTTATCCAGGTATCACTTTGCACTGGGAGGGAAGATGGCCTTTGCTATGGTGTAGAAGAAGTCCAGGAACCAGGCAGGGAGGCTTTCCCAGTGGCCAGTGCTTCTCACAGTTGGGGGCTGAAGCCCTTTAGATGAGGCCAAAGACTTCACATTCCTCATTAGCTGACTTTTCCCCACTTAAGTGGAAAAAGAACCCAGAACCTTTGTAAAAGTTTTAGGGGAAACGTTCTCTTGAACTTATTATTTCTCTGTTAGTGGTATGGTTATGCATGACTCATACTTTTAATTGCAATGTGTACACAGCTTAAAAGTCCATTTTTTTTTTTTTTTTGAGATGGAGTCTCGGCCTGTCACCCAGGCTGGAGTGCAATGGCATGATCTCAGGTCACTGCAACCTCTGCCTCCAGGGTTCAAGCTATTCTCCTGCCTCAGTTTCCTGAGTAGCTAGGATTACAGGTGTGCACCACCACGTCTGGCTAATTTTTGTATTTTTAGTAGAGACAGGGTTTCTATGTTGGCCAGGCTGGTCTGGAAGTCCTTTACCTCAAGTAATCTACCCACCTTGGCCTCTCAAAGTGCTGGGATTACAGACGTGAACCACCAAACCTAGCCATTCCTTACTATCTTAAAATGCAAGTATGATTACAGTATTCTTAAAACTCACTTTGACATTTAATTGCTATCCTAATGGTATGAAGATGTGGGACCTTTAGGAGTTGATTAGGTTGAATGGATTCATGCCATTGTATAGGATGATACAAAGTATCAGTTCAGCCTCTTTGCCCTCCCACCGCTCACCACCGGATGATACTGCAGCCAGGCCCTCATAAGATGCCAATGCTATGCTCTTGGACTTCCCGGCCTCCAGATTTGCGGGAAATACATTTCTTCTCTTTATAAATGACCCAGTCTGTGCTGGGTGTGGTGACTCACGCCTTTAATTCCAGCACTTTGGGAGGCCAAGGTGGGTGAAAGGCTTGAGCTCAGGAGTTTGAGACAGCCTGGGCAACATGGCAAAACCCCATCTCTACAAAAAAATACAAAAATCAGCTGGGCGTGGTGGTGCACCCCTGTGGGCCCAGTTACTTAGGAGGCTGAGGTGGGAGGATCATTTGAATCTGGGAGGTGGAGGTTGCAGTGAGTCGAGATCGTGCCACTGCACTGAAGTCTGAGAGACAGAGTGAGACCCTGTCTCAAAAAATAAATTAGCCAGTCTGTAGTATTCTGTTATAGCAGCAGAGAATGGACTAAGACACCTAGATTGTGGTGTTGTGTTTTTTTATTTATTGTTGTTTTTGTTATTCCTGAGTCTTAATAGAGTCTTAATCAGATGAGCATTCTGGCCTGGCCTCTGCAGGAGGGACCTGTCTTCAGCCAGGGACAAGAGGGGATTAAGCCTGGCATCATCCACAGGGTCAAGGGGCTGCAGAGCCCCCTGAGGCCAGTGTGGTGATGAGCCCTTCAATACTGTATCCTACCCAGTGGATTGGCAGGACTGGGTGACTGACAGGAATCATTGTTGCCTCCATGGGAAAGTCTTATGGAGATGGTGGCTGAGGGATATTGAAGTTTAGCCATTACATTACAGTGAGAGAGATTATGCTACTAAGTGTCAGAGACCTGCTGGGCACTTTCTGTTCCTGTCACAGGTGGCTTTCACAGCAGCCTTTCAAGAGAGCTCTTTTTACTTTTCTTGCACATGGCTGTCCAGTTGTTCCAGCATCATTTGCTGAAAAGACTATCTTTTCTCTATTGTATTGTCTTTGCTTCTTTGTATTTATGTGGGACTATTTCTTGGCTCTCTATTCTGCTCAAGTGGATCAATTTGTCTGTTCTTTGCCAATGCTACTCTTTCTTTCTAAAATTAATTTTTCAACAGACAAAGAGTGTATACATTTATGGTGTACATCGTGTTTATATATATACATACACATGCATACACACGTTGTGGAATGGATAAACCAAACAATTTAATAACGTACATTACCTTACATATTTTTGTGTGTGTGTGTGTGTGATGAGAATGCTTAAAGCTATTCTCATTCTATTTTGAAATATACAATATATTGTTATTAAGTTTAGTCACCGCAAGGTATAATAGATCTCTTGAACTTATTATTCCTAACTGAAATCTTGTGTTCTTTGGCTAACATCTCCCCAGTTCCCCCACCTCTCAGACTCTCATAACCACCAGTTTACTCTCTATTTATGAGTCTGACTTTTTTTCTGTACTCCACATATAAGTGAGATTGTATTTGTCTTTCTGTGCCTGGCTTATTTCACTTAACATAATGTCTTCCAGGTTCATCCATGTTGTTACAAATGACAGGATTTTGTTTTTTAAGGCTAAATAGTATTCCATTGTGTGTATATATCACATTTTCTTTATCTATTCATTCACTGATGGACACTTAGGTGGATTCAATATCTTAGCTATTGAGAATAATGCTGCAGCTAGGTGCAGTGTCTCGTGCCTGGAATCCCAGCTACTCGAGAGGCTGATCGCTTGAGGCCAGGAGTTCAACACAAGCCTGGGCCACATAGAGAGACTCTGTCTCTAAAGAAAAAAAAAGAATAATGATGCATTAAACACAAGAGTGCAAATACCTCTTCAACATATTGATTTCATATCCTTTGGACATACAGGCATTAGTGGGATTGCTGGACCATACGGTATTTCCATTTAAAAAATTTTTACAGAATCTCCATACTGTTTCCAGCAACGGCTATGCTATCACCACTCTGTCTTGAGTACTGTGGCTTTATAGTAAGTCTTGAAGTCAGGTTTTGGTGGTACTTCGACTTTGTTTTTCTTCTATATTGTGTTGGCTAGGTCTTTTGCCTTTCCATATAAAGTTTGAATCAGTTTGTTAATATCCACAAAATATCTTACTGAGGATTTTTATTGAGATTGCATTGATTCTACAGATCAAGTTGGAAAGAACAGATATATTAACGATATCGAGTCTTCCTGACTATGAATATGGAATATCTCTCCATTTATTTAGTTCTTTGATTTCTTTTGTCAGAGTTTTGTAGTTTTGTTCATATAGATCTTGTATATATTTTGTTAGATTTGTACCTAAGAGTTTTATTTTTGGGGGTGCTAATGTAAGTGGTATTGTGTTTTAAATGGCGAATTCTGGGCCATGCGCAGTGGCTCATGCCTGTAATCCCAACACTTTGGGAGGCCGAGGTGGGTGCATCACAAACTCAGGAGTTTGAGATCAGCCTGGCCAACATGGTGAAACCCTGCCTCTACTAAAAATACAAAAATTAGCCAGGTATGGTGGTGCGTGCCTGTAATCCCAGCTACTTGGGAGGCTGAGGCAGGAGAATTGCTTGAAATCGGGAGGCAGAGGTTGCAGTGAGCTGAGATCGTGCCACTGCACTCCAGCCTGAGTGACAGAGCAAGACTCTGTCTTGGGGAAAAAAAAAATTAAATGGTAAATTCTACACGCTCATTGCTGGTACATGGAAAAGTGATTGGCTTTTACATATTAACTTTATATCCTGCATCCTTGCTATAATTGCTTGTGAGTTTCAGGAGTTTTTTATGTGTGGATTCTTTTTGATTTTCTACATAAAAATATCTGTGAACAAAGACAGTTTTAGTTCTTCTTCCACATGTGTATACCTTTTAGTTCCTTTTCTTGTCTTATTGCATTAGCTAGGACTTCCAGTACCATGTTGAAAAGCTGTGTTGAGAGGGTCATTCCTGCCTTGTCCTGATCTTAGCAGGCAAGAGTTTAATTTCTCACGATTAAGTGTGATGTTAGCTGTGGATGTTTCATAGATTTTGTTTTTCAAGTTGAGTAAGGTCTCTATTCCTAGCTTGCTAAGAGATTTTATTTTTTTAATCATCATGAATGGGTGTTGGCTGTTGTCAAATGCTTTTTCTGCCTCTATTGATATTATCATGTGATTTTCTTCTTTAGCCAGTTGATGTAAAATCAACATTAATCGATTTTCAAATGTTGAAGTAACTTTGCATACCTGGGATAAATCCCACTTAGTCATAGTGTATTGTTCTTTTCATACATTATGGATTTGATTTGCTAGCATTTTGCTGAGGATTTTTGCATCCATGTTCATGAGAGATATTGGTCTGTGTTTTTCTTTTTTTGTAAAGTCTTCATCTGATTTTGGTATTTGGCTAATGCTGGCCTCATGGAATGAGTTAGAAAGGATTCCCTCATGGAATCCTGGCCTCATGGAATAAGATAAGAAGTGTCTGTCTTAGCTTTGCAGAGGCTGCCGCCCCAAGCCCCGTACCATCAGCCATGGTCAACCACACCGTGTTCTTCAACATCGGCAGCGAGCCCTTGGGCTGCGTCTCCTTTGAGCTGTTTGCAGACAAGCTTCCAAAGACAGCAGAAAACTTTTGTGCTCTGAGCACTGGAGAGAAAGCATTTGGTTATAAGGGTTCTTCCTTTCACAGAATTATTCCAGGGTTTCTGTGTCAGAAACCCTGGCATGACTTCTCATGCCATAATGTTACTGGTGGCAAGTCCATCTATGGGGAGAAATTTGATGATGAGAACTTCCTCCTAAAGCATACAGTTCCTGGCATCTTATCCATGGCAAATGCTGGACCCAACACAAATGATTCCCAGTTTTTCATCTGCACTGCCAAGACAGAGTGGTTAGATGGCAAGCACATGGTCTTTGGCGAGGTGAAAGAAGGCATGGTTATTATAGGTGCCGTGGAATGCTTTGGTTTCATGACTGGCAAGACCATCAAGATGATCACCATTGCTGACTGTGGACAACCTTACTAAGTGTGGCTTGTGTTTTATCTTTTTTCTTTTCTTTTTTTTGAGATGGAATTCACTCTTGTTGCCCAGGCTGGAGTGCAATGGCGAAATCTCAGCTCACTGCAACCTCCGCCTCCTGAGTTCAAGCAATTCTCCTGCCTCAGCCTTCCAAGTAACTGGGATTACAGGCACCCGCCACCACGTCTGGCTAATTTTTGTATTTTTAGTAGAGACGGGGTTTTGCCATGTTGGCTGGGCTGGTTTCAAACTCCTGACCTCAGGTGATCTGCCTGCCTCAGCCTCCCAAAGTTAAATCTATCATTATTCAAAACAAATTTAAAGTGAAAGGAGGCCAGGCA